>JANLJB010031232.1:2050-85178 GCA_026212285.1 Bursera cuneata
GATTTGAAATACCTCAAGCCTTCATCCACAAGTCCCGCATGGCTGCAAGCACTCAAAACTGCCATAAACACAATCATATAAGGTCTAACAGCAGTTGGGTTGATCAAAAGAAGATCTTTGATCCAAAAATAAGGTAAATGATGGAAGGAGGGGTGTGATCGGAGGTGATGTTAGAGGGGAAAGTGGAGAGAGTATGAGAAACCGGTTGGGTTGGGGGTTTGCAAGGGGCTGGCCAAAAGAAAAGAGGAAGGGGAGCGAGAGGAGGAAGAGAAAAGAGAAGAAAGAGGTAATAATAATGATGGAGCAAATGGCCAGTCGGTCAGTTTGCTGGAGAAGAAGAATAGGAAGAAGATAAGGATCGGCTGAGAAAGAAAAGAATAAAAAAAAATTATGGGTTTTTTTAATAACTTACGAAGAAATTTTTAAAAAATATGGGGCGGTGTGATTTAACGAAAGCAGAGGAATTGGATGGAGAGGAGGGGGCTGGTGAGGGACGTGGTGAAGAAAAGAAAAGAACAAGAAAGACGGAGATGAGGTGAAATGGGTGCGGGTGAGAGATGAGAAGATAGATGGTGAAAAGCAAAAAGGATATAAATGGTACTTTCTAGTTTTATAAAAATCTGTTTTAATATCTTTTAAAACATTATAGGATAACTGTTAATTTAGATAAAATTGGGTTATAAGTGTTTTCTACGAACCTATCTGGGAGTTGAGAGTAAATACCCCATTTTATTTGTCTAAACAGAGATGAAAATCTTCAGAACCCATTTATGTATGAACATAGCTTTATGTGAAATTAAAGCTCCATTTTATTTGCATTGTGTACAAATTGAAGGGGAATTGAGTGACAAAGTACACGACAAAGCGGGAGACATATATATATTACAATTGGTTAGACAAAAAATTATGGCAATTATATTTAATTGTGTAATTGAAAGATTTCTATATTCAGGTGAAACTTTTCGATTTGTCTAGATTTTATTGACAATGATCTGCTTTGTAATGCTCCGTGTACTTGATGAAGAGATGCTAGGAGAAGAGAGTTGTTTTTCACCCGTTTAGGTTATATTTGTCGCTATAGCTGGAAAATTAAAATATTACTTGGACCATTATGTTTCTCCTTTCTCCTGAAATCTAATAAACATACGCAATTTGTAGTATAGCAAACTCCTTTGTTGCTTCTAAAATTCTTTCGAAAATATTACAAAGATTATTATAGCAAACTCCACGGTCCGTGGATTTTAGAAGCCCCTAATACTTTTCAAAGTATCAATTTAATGCTTAAATTTGCAAACTCTCACTTAGACCCATAAACTACAAAGTGGAGGGTGAGAGTAATAGTAAGGAAAACTTGAGGGCCCATAGATATTTCAATTACATAATAAGGTCAATAAGTGTAACATTCAATGATGGTTCAAGAGAGAATGAAAAAATAATGGAAAGTGTATTGAATAACTTAGGACTGCAGATTCCTTAAGTTTACTCATCCTCATCAAGAAGAGGGAGCTTAATTATACAACAGATAGCAAATATTGATCCTCACTGAACCTACCAAGATTCATAAAGAATTTCCACATTGATGAAAGCCATCCGTGAGAGTGAGATGTAGATTTTGTTTGCATCGGCTTTGTTGATGCTTGGTCCTCCAAGTAAGGCACTATGTACTTTTTCATGTCACTTCGAGAGATCTGGAGATGATTCCCAGAAACATTTATGAATTTGACTTTCCCAGCCTCATCCAAGGTTCTCAAACCTATCCAGTCTTCAGTGTAGAGTGTGGTCTGCAAAGAACAAATATGTACCACAAAATTAACTCTCCTCATTAACTAACAAATGGGAATAAGGAAAAACTAGATTCTGAAGAACAGTATTGACAGTCCCTCCAAAATTTTCCTGTTTTGCTTGGATTTATGCTTGTTTAAATAGCTGACAATCCATAACATATCAAAACTTTAATTCACAAGCATAGACTTCCAGGTTGACAATGAATTCCAAAAAGTAGACTTTCATTATTGTCTATTAAAAGCAGGAAATGGGCAGAATTAATAATTTTCAGCCGCTAGTCATTGATAAAAAAACACTGCTCTGATCAGGTAACCTTAAAATATAAAATATGTAGATTACCTCATTTGCAGGTAAAATAGTATCGAAGGATCCATCTGGATAATACCCAAACCACGAGGTTTCCTTGGGTATCAAAACTGTGTCTTGCTCAAACTGAGTCATGAAGACAAAGAAAGAGAAAAGAATTAAAGATTTTTATGATGACTTATATTACATGAAATATAAATGCCAAGGAATGTTTAAGAGGAAAATTGCAAACTCAGCAACTCACCATGATAAGCACCAAACTTTCCAAGCTAGCAAAACGCTCCTTATAAGTGGAATTTATTGTGATTTCATTATTAAGTTTTGGGAGAAATTTACATCCTTTGAGATAAGCAGTCATGTCCTGAGTGGAAAAGAGGAAGGAGATATCAAAGCTCTTAGTCTCAAAGACAGTTGAAGCAAATATGTAGGAGGTTGCAAAATTTGAGCACACATACAATTAAAACTGGCAAAAGATATTCTTCATAAATTCACGATCTGGTCTTTTTTTTCTTTTTCTTTTTCTTTTTTTTTTTTTTTTTAAAGAAGAAGAAGATCAATGAAACAACAAATAGAAGCTCAAAATAATATTGTAAAGGAGCTATTTCAGATTCCCTACTCCTTTTCACACTAATTTTGCCAAAAATTGACATGGCAGCCAACTTAACACAAGCATGGGTAGTGTCACTTGACAGTTTGACGCATCATAAACTTTTAATATAACAATGAATATCTAATGCAAAATCAGTTTTGGTAATAGTTGGTCTGCAACTATTAAATATCTTGGTGAATGAAGTGGTTATAATTTCCTAACAGGCTAATCAATGTTCCAGAGAGCAAAACTATCAACCACCCCACAACAGAAAAAACATCTTTTAAACTAAACCAAATCATAGTACTTACAGTTGGTATTTTAAGATAACCACTTGGAGCCAGGTGTTCCTGTCAGAGGTACATATCCAAATGCTGTTAGCTGCCACATGCTGTTAGCAACAAAGAATTTTGACAATGAAGTTGCAGAAGAAGAATCTATCTTAGGTAAGAATGAAGTCAGGTGTCATAGCAATTGAAAAAGTGAATTTGCAACTGACTTTTACTGGTGCAGGATTAATTTTTTGCACTTACTCCGGATGGACAGACATTGTCTTTCACTTCATCACAAAAAATATGATAGTGATGAAAATGTGTGAACTTGAAAGCTAAAGAAGAATTTCATACCTGTACAAAGGTGCTGTATATCTCTAATTTAATTAAGCTATCCACAAGAACGCAGATCAAGCCAGACTGCAGAAATTGAGCATATCAAATCAGACTGCAAATGGGCTAAAAGATAAAAACATAGGAGTGGTTTCTAGACCCATTCCAAGTCAAAAGCTAAATATCTTGAGCCATGACTAGCACCAAACAAATTGAAGAATGAAATGGACCAAGTCAATATAAGGTGAAGGGAACACTTACTCCACAGAATGGAATTGAAGCAGTACCAGCATGGATACCTGCCAGTGATATAAAATTCTTTACCTGCTCCACATATATATAAAAAATAAAAAGGTTGTAATGTCAAATTTAAATTCTAGAGATTAGTAACATAGTGAAATGTGAAAGAAAAGACAACTGAAGTAATAAACAACTTATAGTTGCAGAACAAACAAAAGAAGAAGATAGAGACTATTGCAAGGTACGAGCTCAAACTGTGGATGGAGGGCACCAAAAGATTAGCCAGAAAAACAAACATCTTCTGCAAAATCTGAACCATTTTGAAGAGAAAAGCTTTTGTTTGGCATTTTTAGCTGAACCCTTTAAATACCATCAGAGCAATAGCACAAACAGAGATGAGTTTAATAACTCATAATAGATAGGAGCAGAAAATAAGCAATTCATGTAGTTTTCTGCTATACTACATGAATTCACCTAGATTAACTTTCTTGGACACCTTGGTACAGCATATCATAAGCCATTAATATAGCTATAGAGATTTGAGCATCCACAGAGATAAGTAGATACCTAATTATAAATGATAGTGTCATATACTCATAATGAAATGAGTCAAAGAGTATCTCCACATCAAATTGACTATTTATTATTAAAAAGAAACAAGCTACAAATGAGAAAAATAATGAAACTGGTTCTTACAGGAGGTCCTCCATCACAAAATTCAACAATCCCTCGACCAATCATGCTACCCTACAAAACAAAAAGATCATATCAAATGTTAACCAAAATATGTAGAACAGTCAAATTTAAAAATATGTTCTGATAGCGGCAACCAAATAACAAAGACATGGAATTACAGATGCTTGAAATGACAATCAAATGCAATTTGTAGTACAAGCCGAATAGAACTCTCAAATTTAACAAGAAGGATAATCCACTCTTTACCAAGCCAATCCTATACAAGCCAAACAGATACTTATAGGTAAATAAGTATTCTGCTATTTATACATTAAAAATTGGCCTACCGAAATAGAGATAAGGAACAGAAATATATAAACTTAGTTATGTTTAACGTAATGCTACACATTCCAAAATTTATGCCAAATCATACAAAAAAGACGAAGTAGCATTAATTTAAGGTTATCACATCATTTATTATATCATCCCACTGTTCACTTAATGATCATTATGAAATCCACACCACTTGGGATGCAAATTTGGGATAGAAATTTGGATAAGTAGCATTATTCTTATTTTTTAAGGGAGAGAATGTATAAGAAAAAAAGAGAGGAGATATATAGACTTTTCACCAGAAAATTGATGTACAAGCTGTAATAAAACTCGAGTGCCTACCAAGTATCAATTACAAAATATAGGAGAATAAGGGCCATCAGATTGTTCCTTATGGATAACAAATAGCATTTAAATGGCATATGCAAGTGATAGTTTCGATGGTCCAAGTATGTTGCAAACCTCGCTAAGTTAATTACCTGAGAAAGTCCAACTATATTGTAACCTTCACTAAGTTCACTTATATTCTTCACCTGTAACATGGAAATTTGACAAGAAGCAAGGTAAATTCAAATGCTGAAAACATTCATGTGAAAAAGCATGTTACCAGGATAGCTTAATGACCTTCTCACAAGCAATTGCTGTCTGCAAGAAAAATAATTATACATTAAAATTTGACTTATTAAGTATAAAACATAGTAGACGAAAAGAACTCCTCATATTATCTATTCAAATATAACCTGCTCCAAAAGGGGCACAGTCCAGGAGTCCCATGATCCGTCTCCAATTTCTCTACAGTGAAGCAAGAACATCAAGAACTTCCATATCAACAAAAGAGATGGCAGCAGCAGTGTGCAGAAAAAATTTATGACCAAATTCAGGCAAGTGAATGTTTATCTTATCGGGCGAGCATATAATGTGAAATTTCACTTCTTTTTATGTTTTTCTGGGAAGAAGTATACAGTATAAAACAACTTAGCCACTTAGAAATGTACATATAAATAAGGTCAGCTATTCCATGTCCTACGGCATAGAGGCTTGCAATTGCTTCCATCTTGGGAAGTCTTATGTCCAACTTGATCTAGTCTCTATGCGTTAGACCTAAGATTGAAAGACAAATTACCAAATAACAGAAGTAAATGCAAAAATAAGAGCGTACACGCAGTATCCTTGAGAACCAGACCAGTTGCTTAAAAGCTCGGTGAAGTGAGTGACTCCTTTATTACTGCATTTATCACTGATGCCTGCAATGGACCACATATAGAAGTTCAGTATTTATGAGTTCAGCTATGTAGACATACAATAGAAGTTTATAAGAGAAAATTTTTATAAAATATGCTTCACATGGACATGCTCATCTTTAAAAATCCCTCACTAACTTATGTCAAAATAAATTCTAATGGTTGCCTGTTGTGAAAAGAAAGTGAGCAAAGAATGGCACAATCAAACAAAAAGAAGAAAGAATTACAGAAGAAATAGTCACAAGCCATGCATAGCAGGCTTAGTTGGAAGTAAAAGTTAGAGAATTACCATGCAAAACAATGAAAGGAACGGAGTGGGAGAGTGGGATGAGACAGAATGCGAAGATGAGGGACATAGTAAACGAAGTTACATGAGCCATTGCTGCTGTCTAACGACGGGACAAAAAGCGTTAAAGATTCTTAGTTGACCAAAATCATTCACTTATAAGGATCTTGGGAGGCACAGAAATTCTGGGTCTTAGCTTCTTTTGCGACAAAACAAGAAACAGAAACAGAAACAGAGCAACAGAGATGGAGTTAGATTGCTTGACAGACTGGGGGACAACGCGCCAACTACCATTCGTATATCCTAGACCAATTCCAGTTGTACTAAGTCTAGAGGACACCATGGCACCTTCACGTTACTCCAGAGCCGTGCGGCCACGCGCCAAGTTTTTTTTTTTAATTTAATACTAAATTGGAAATTTTCTTTTTCTTTAGTTAAATAATGATAAAAAAAGTTAAAACTTAGGTTTCATGTTTTCAATTTTTTTTTTTTTTTTTTAATTTCCATAAGTTTTCTAGGTGTCTTCCTTTTATATGTGCACAATAAAATTTTTGAAATTGCTAAAACAKAAATTTAATTCTAATTTTCTATGTATTAGTTAGTTTAAATGGCCCATCATCAAAATTAACATCTGTCTCCAACAAGCAGACGAATTAATTGCACATAAAAGCTGCCATAAGCAAGATGCTATTCTTCTACATATAAATTGACGATATTGTTAAATAATTAAGGTATGAGTACAAATTTAGCCACGCACAATGTGACAAGAAGCATAATAATATACAACAATTTTAATGTTATATACACAAGACTGGACAAAAATTGCTAAGAAATTATGGAATAGGATGTTAATAAAAGTACAATCCAGCATTCAACCCTAAACCCTAAACTCCACTCAATGAATCTTCGACACTTTTTCCTCTCCATACATAAAAAGTCTATTCCTCTAAAATTCTTCCCAAAAAAAATAAAAATAAAAATAAAAATCCTTTCATGCATTATATGATCTTACAAAGCTAGCTCCCGGAAAAACGTCATAACTGCTACAGAGATCTTCTGTCATCAGTTTGAAACATTTTACCATCAAAAAGTGCACACTGAATGTCCTATACTTAATCTTCTTGATAAGCAAGTTTAAGATCTTCACTAATATTGACAACTCCTGTCTTGTGCTCTCATGTGCATCCACAGGTGTCTCAAGACTGACTCTATCAATTCCCACTGCGGATGCATTCTGTCTCCACATAAAAACTCCGAAACCCTAAAATCAATCTCAATAACACTGCAACCAACTTCTTTTTTTACCCCATTGCTCCTCATTAGTCCTTTAACCTCCTCTGCGTCTCCCCATCTTTCCTCTGTGGCATACAAATTTCTCAACATGACATAGTTCCCATCATTCCAGGGCTCCATATCAACAACCTTTTTTAATACTCTCTCTGCCCTTGCAACATCCTTCGAGTACCCACACGCACATAGAAAAGAACTTAGAATAATTCCATTTGCCTCGTAAGGCATATCCTCAATCAACTTCTCAGCTTCATCTAAGCATCCTGCCCTTCCTAATAAATCTACCATACATCCATAATGCTCAATTTTCGGGGTAAGCCCAAACTCCTTCATTGCTTTGAACCATCTCTTCCCTTCCCCCAATAGACCACCATGATTACAGGCAGACAACAGACCGATCATGGTAATATCATTTGGCTTAAATCCTTCATGCATCATCTCCAAGAAAATCTCCAACGCTTCCTTGGCACATCCATTGACTGCAAATCCGTTTATCAAAGAATTCCAAGAAGCTATTTCTTTTTCAGGCATCTCATCAAAAATTCTTCTTGCTTTTGCAATTTCACCACACTTTGCGTACATATCAATAAGTGCAGTACATACATTAGTCGCTCTGTACAGTTTCTTTCTATGAACAAACTGGTGAACCCAACCACCCAAATGTAGAGCACCCAAATCAGCAATAGCTGGAAGAATGCTTACAATGGTTATCTCATCAGGTTCAAATAATCTACTTGCTACCAGTTCACGGAACAATTTCAATGCTTCATGGGGTTGTTTATTTTGGTAATATCCACCCATCATCGCATTCCAAGAAAAGAGGTTCTTCTCTGGCATGGAATCAAACAATGACCTAGCAGATAAAACATCGCCGTTCATACAAAACCCATAAATCATACTAGTCCAAGAAACCACATTCCTCTCCGGCATTTTATCAAACAAACTTCGAGCGGAGCTCATATTTCCTACTTTAACATAACCATCAATCATCGCATTATAGACAGCAGAGTCTCCTCTCTCAGTCTCAGACATCTCATCAAAAAGTTTCTTCGAATTACCCATGTCTCCAGACCTCGCATACCCAGATATAAGAGCTGTCCATGAAACTAAACTTCTTTCAGTCATTTCATCAAACAGTTTTCTCGCCCAACCTATTTTCCCAAGTTTCGAATACATATCGACCAATGAAGTCGATACATACAAATCTAAGCAAAACCCAATTTTGAAAACATGACTGTGCAATTCCAAGCCTTCCCAAATCGCCATTCTCAAACCACAAGACTTCGCCAACGCTGTAAACGTAAAATTATCGGGAACAAAATCCGTGTATCTTCTAAGGTCTTTATAAAGCGTGAAAGATTCAGCGAATTGGTGCATGCTCACATATGCTTTGATCATAGCATTGCAAAGGAAAGTGTCGTCTCTTTGAAGCCTATGATCGAAAACGGACCGAGCGTGGTGGATACCAACGAGTGGAACGCAGGTTGCGATGAATTTAGTGAAAAGGTTAATATTTGTTTCGATAGCATTACGGAGCATAAAAGCGTGGATTTGGAAGAGAGATTTTCTTGTGTGGGTTCGCTGGAGCAGAGAGAGGCATTTTCTGTCTATTGAACGCCAAAGGAATTGTCCTTGTTCTTTCATCAATTCAAGTGCATAGTTAGTTACGTCTTTGCAATGCAGACTGTTTGATGATTCCAAATTCAAACTTACAAATGAAGGTATTGAATTGAATAAATTACAAATTTTATAGAGACCAATCAACTTACAGAGCTTACATAAAATCGGAATTAAAAAAGAATAAAGTAAATTGGAGAAGGATCATGTGATCACATCTTTTATAAAAATTCAATCTCAACCATCCAACATATAATAAATGAGGAGCTTTTAATCTACCCAAGTAAATTTATGATGAATTCATGATTACATCACCTAACACAGTAAAAAATTAAAAACTTTAGACAGTGTAGTTCTGGTTCATGGCATCAATGTCCAAACCCCTTAGCTTGGCAAATGATTCAACTTTCCCTTTCAGAGTGTGAAGTTCCCTCATCCTGCACTTTCAGAAGAAGTCCCGTTAATAATGTTTCTAAAATCATTGTGTTTCGACGTGATTCTTAAAAATGTTTTTGTGTTATTCTTGATAAGTGCTTACTCTTAAGTGGAGATTAATTAACTGGCTTGGCTACATACTGGAGTGATTATCAAAATTAGAATAGTTTGTTACTATTGTTTTCTAGAAAGAAGACTGACCTTGCAATCTCTGCACGCCTTTTAGATTCTTCCGCCATGAAACTGGTGTCCCCATAAGTGCTTCTATCAGAAAACTTTTTTATCTCACTGGACTGCAGCCCATGTAGAGTACGCTGCTCAGCTGCCCATGCAGCCTCGCGAGCTTCCTTTCCGAAGTCCTTCTTGTTCGTGAATGCAGTCTGGCAGAAACCATAAACAAGTCCTTGGCGTCAGAGAACTTAAAAAGAAAATAAACATAAAGTGACAGAATACATTTTCCTTTACTCTGAACTCTTAGAATTTATTGGAAATAATGCACTTACCCTTTGATCCACAACTAAGCCCCAGGCTCTTCCACTGAGCGCATATCGAACAGCAAATTTGATAGGATCAAGCAGCAAATAAGTAACAATGTTAAACAACCAAATGACCCCTGTCCAGCCCCAACCAATTTTTCTGATCCCTGCAAATTTCCAGTTTGCAGTGGCAGATATCACGCTTGCAATCTGTAAAGAGTGAAAGTCCAGGATTTAACATCTCCGTAGCTTTTAAAGCGACAACTATTCTATAATTAGTTACATAATGGGTGAAAATTAAGGCACTGATGTGGGCATAATACCAATTGAGCGATAACGAAAGCAATGACTAGCAGAAGGCCAGGCCGCTCATTGAATGACCAGCCCCTGGAGCGAGTCACGAATATTAAGGCCTGGCTGATGGTGCTGACTTGAAGATACACTGCTGATGCTAGCTTTTCTTTAAGTTCAGTAGAAACTTTCTCATCAGACATGTTAAGGTGGTGCTGGTTGAAGTTCTTTACGTGGAAATGTTTCTGGTGAAAAAGAAATAAGAAGGAACTTTGAGATCAATAGATTGTGCAGTCACAAAAAATAATGAGATCATTTTACTGAACAATGAAGGAGAATCTACCGGAAAGAAGTTAGTTTCATAAGCTGCCCAGAAGAATACGACTGTCATCAGAGCCAGGTAACCTCCAAGGACAACTCCAGTGGCAAAGATTTCACTGAGCTTCCAACTATCAGGGAGGGGAGAAGGCTTTACCCTGTCTTTGGATATGGTCATGATAGTACCTGTAAGCCGGCCATATGAGTTAACAAGAAAGATTTTTAAAAAATAAAATAAAATAAAAATCTGTTAAATAAGTAGTATAAAAGAAACTAGAAAAGCTAACCATCATTAAGAATGGCAATGACAAGAACCATGAAAGGAGGAAAATCGAACTTCCAGAAGACTGTCAGCAACATAAATCCTAGCTGTTATGCAAAAACAAATTGTAAATGAGACGTGACTGATGCAGAATGTACTTTAATGTTCTCTTCTCATGTTACGAAGATACAAAAATCCGGTTCTGAAGGTAAGCTTACCACAATACGTATAGTGATAGAGACAGCATAAATCTGCATTTAAAAAAAAATAAAAGTAATCACATAATTCAGGAGTTCACTAGAATTATTGGTACTTGGAGCTTCAGTATTGTAATTATAGCAAGGTTACCGTGTAGTTTTTCATTCTTTGGAAGATTGCACGACTTGTTAAGACAGCACTTATGATTACACTCAAACCAGGTTCTGTAAGAACTATGTCAGAAGCACTACGGGCTGCATCTGTGGAATCTGCTACAGCAATTCCTATGTCAGCTTTCTTTAAGGCAGGAGCATCATTTACTCCATCACCGGTCATTCCACATATGTGCTTTCTGGCTTGTAATCTTTTCACAATCTCGTACTTATGTTCTATAGGTGGAAATATGGAATCAGAAATTGGATGAAAAATTCAAGTTTTGACGTTTACGTATTTTATCCATTAAACTCACCAGGAAAGACACCAGCAAAACCATCAGCTTTTTCAATGAGTTCATCAATTGGAAGTGCTGCATTTGCCTCATCCTTACTCTCACCAAGCAGAGATGATGAGGGGTACATGTTTGTGCCCATTCCAAGCCTTCTTCCTGTTTCCTTAGCAATTGCAAGTTGATCACCTGCAAATTCGGTTGGACATCAATGCTTGAAAGTTGCATAAGACATTTGGAAGTAATTTATTATTGTTATTATTTTTAATTTTACTTCACATTTAAACAAACCTGTGATCATTTTAACACTGACACCAAGATCTAGAGCTCTTCTAATTGTTTCAGCACTGTCATGGCGAGGAGGATCAAAGAGAGGAAGAAGACCAACAAATTCCCAGGGGCTACCAGGACTGTCTTTGGTACAAGCTGGCACTTCCTGCAGAAAAAGAAACTCCATTGTTTCAAAAAAGGTATGAAGCGAAGTTGCATATGGGGCAATGAAGAGTTTGGAAAAGGTTAATCACCTGGCGAGCAATACCAAGAGATCTTAGTCCACGTTCAGCAAACTTGTCAATTATTGCATGTACCCTCCTTTCAATTTCTGATTTGTTGTGCGCCAGATGAAGAATCTACAAAGCATTCATGAATAGAGCTTAGCTTTCTGGAAGCACTTCTATGAGTTGCTCTGATGGTGATAAAATTATCTGTTCTACCTGCTCTGGTGCACCTTTACTGACTCTCTGCATTTTACCGGCATTATCTATATATGTAAGTGCGGTCCTTTTGTCGGTTGGATTGAATGGGAGGAAGTGCACTTCTTTTATTCCGACTCTTGCCTTCATAACAACCATAAAAATACTTGTATTAGTCAAATTCGACTGGATTATATTTATTACTAGTTCATAGTATGGAAGAAGAAGCAAAAAGAAACAGCTTGCAAATGATGATATTAACAGAAACTGCTACAAGCCTACGATTGTAACTTAAAAGCTAAAATATACAAATCCAGAAAAATCTGTCGCCACGTCCTGAGTTGTCTGAGTACTTAAGCACTAAATTTGTTACCTCTTTAGGGTCCGCCAACATTGAAACAATTGCAGCGTCAATAGCATCTTGGTTCTCTAACCTTGATGCTCTTGCAGCCATCAGTACCACCATATCCTTGTCAACACCTTTGGCAAAAACCTGCAACAATGTGGATATGGTGTCTTTTATTTGTAAATTAGATGACAAATAAAATTTTAAATTGATATACTGGAAGATTGTTTGGATAGAATTTATATGCAGTTCCTTGTATCTTTCACTGTTAGCAGCAAGCAGCTGGGGACAGTCCAGATTAAAAGCAATATAGAAGGATCAAGATTCTAACCTCAATCATATTTTTGTCCACTGTAAGCCTGTTTAGTGTCAATGTGCCTGTTTTATCACTGCACAGGACATCCATTCCAGCCATTTCCTCAATGGCAGTCATTCTTTTTGTAATTGCACCCTGCATAAGATGGAGACGCCCCTTATTTGAATAGATTGTGCTAATGTGCACCTTTCTAAAGGATTTTTTTTTTGGTCAATTATAAGTGTGCCTGTTGTTTTGCTAACCTGCTGAGACAAGCGATGTGAACCAATGGCCATAGTAACAGAAAGAACAGTCGGCATTGCTATAGGGATCCCACCAATTAGTAGGACAAGTAGGTTGTCTATTCCTACACGATATCCCCTCTGTTGAAGCCCATATATCACAATGATTTCAACAACCATTCCAACTGCAATTGAGCAAATGCAGAAGTTTCCAATTGCTGTTAAAACCTGGAGCCATCAAATATGTATAATAATTAATACTAGATATCCATTATTATAGCCAGTTAATATTCAGATACGATAGCTCATGTGAACCTTCTGAAAATGCCCAACATGAGTAGTGCTCTCAACAAGATGAGCTGCCTTCCCAAAGAAAGTGTGAACTCCAGTTGCAATAACAACTGCTTCGATTTCACCTTGTTTACATGTTGAACCTGAGTAAACCCCATCTCCAGGATTCTTGGTTACCGGAAGAGACTCTCCAGTAAGAGCCGACTGCAAGTAATCATAAGAAATTGCTAAATTCGGAAGGGCATATTACTTCAGAAATTGCCAAGTAATCAGTTACACAGATGAAATGAATTTTGGTTTCTATCAGGAAAAATATCTATTTTAGAGTGCTATAGCACATCGAGTAAAATATGACAGGTAAAGAGTATAGAATAAAATTTCTCATATATTACTAATCCTGCTCACAGACTCCAAACATACGCGAATTTTTAACAAGAGGTCACCTTATAATCTAAAGTTTAGAGAATAACTACCTGATCAATTTTTAAAGGATCTCCTTCAAGTAGACGTGCATCAGCTGGAACAATGTCCCCAAGCTTGATACTAACTATGTCACCAGGAACCAATTCTGCTGCATCTTCCTCGCTCCATCTTCCATCACGTAAGACCTGGTAAGAGTAGTTGGTTACTCACAACTAGCATTATAAAAGATCCATTGTCTTGTAGAAGATGGAACTAAATTTGGCAGCTGAAAGTAAAGGATACCTTAGCTTTTGGTGCCAATCGAGCCATAAGAGCAGCTGCTGCATTGCCAGCATTGTTTTCCTCTACAAAACTGATGGTAGAATTGATTATAAGCAAGACTATAATGCCAATAAAATCATGATAGTCCGGATCTTTGCCCTGCAAAAGAAATCAAACTTCTTTAATATTGAATTGTCAAGGTATCTTCCAAATAAGGTGAGATGACATTCAAGTTCAGTACAATTTTCTCCAGGAAAATGTCATACACTACCAGACAATGAAGGGGCAGAAAAGAAGTAAAAGAGTAATAATGGACTTACTCCTCCTTGTGCAAGAGCGATAGCCATGATAGCTGCAGCTTCCATGACCCATGACAGAGGATTCCACATGAAGCCCAAAAACTTCAATATTTTACTTTCCTGTGGAGGAAATAAGAGTGAAAGCAGCGCAAGAGAATAGAAAGAGGGGGAAAAAAACCCTCAAATAAATTTTCTCAAACCTTTTTCTCCTCAAGTTTATTGAATCCAAATAAATCCAACCGCTCTTTGACATCAGAAGAGCTTAAGCCCTTTCTTGTACATTTCAGATGTTGAAAGACTTCTTCAAGGGGTATATTTTCCTGCATGAAGCAATTGTAATTCGAACATGAATCACTGTTATCTAACGGCCTACATATTTGTGAAGGTTGAGCATAACTTTTGTTAAATACAAACCAGATCAACAGCTTCCCTGATGACGGCATCAAGATCAAAGGACTTCTCCATCACTCTGTAGCTTTGAGGAAGTCCTTAGTGTACTTGATACAGAATCTTTACTGCAGAAACAACTATATCAGTTTAGTGTACTTTATACAGAATCTTTACGGCAGAAACAACTATATCAGTTACATGCATTCCAATGAACTTGTGAAGGGTAATCTTTAAGATTTACAAGTTACTAATCTACTCCCTCCTGAAAATCCAAGAATGCAACAGTGCAAGAGAGGGATTGTGTGGAGACTTGAACTGAATAGAGGCTGTAATATAATCAGCACTGATTTGAAAGGTGCAAAATACGACACAAATTAAAATAAAGAAACAAGAAGGAAGATACAATGCTAGATGATGCATGTGGCATTGGTGAAGAAGCATATGAAAAGGACAAAAAGCAACAAGAAAGTGACGTTCAATCACTTTGAGAGAGTTCCGCCGGCCAGCGTCCGCCAAAGCTGAGTTAGTTACCCATTTCTAAATGTTTGATACTTTGCCGCCAGAAATGTTTAATTCAAAGTTCGTTAATTTTATCAATATAATCCAGAGAATTACAGTCCTGTGTACTGTGATCTGATGGCTATAAATATAATAGAAAATCATAAACCGTGATAACAGCTTTTATATACATAATTAATTGATGTCTGAAATGGTGCATTGAGATCTGCTCCCTCTTTGACTTGAGGCGATTTTTACATCGCATTTGATTGATTATTTATAAAATAGGAAATGAAGTTCATCTTAACTAATAATATATTTGTGTTCTGAGACGCGGTGAACAATAAAGTTGGGATTGCGTTCCGGAAAACTATTTAAAAATTATTGGGGACATGAGATTATATGCTCGTACTCCAATTGTAAACACCTGACGGTTAAGGGATCTGGGTCTGTGTATTCTCAATTTAGATTTGTTTAGATGAAGGCTAAACTTTGACGATTTCAATGCCAAAGGACGGCTTACTACGGCACATCAATGCCGCATTGGAAAATTAATATAATACCGTCTGCCTGCATCTACAAGTCTACACATTCATTCTTAACTTCTTCTTTGAAATTAACGAGTCCATCACCAGCAGTTAACAATACAAAACATGTTCCTGCGAAATGGATAATGTAAATTCAAGAAAATTATGCCCCAGTTCAGTTCTTGTAGAAACAATGAATTCAATACCTCGCTCAGCTTTTAACGTGTTTGAAGGCAAAGGTGTCCCAAATCTAAAAGATCTGTCAAATAGTGTTTCGGTGGGTGATTCACATGTAATTAATATTGATCATAAGAAAACTACTGGGGTTGAATGAATTGGGATCTTGTTACTGACTGGCAGCATCAAACTCATTGTAGAAGACAAATATACGAGTATGCAGAGGAAACAACTTGAGTGGAGAGCATTATATGAAATAAAATCGAGTTAATTACTAATCGGGCTAATCACAGCAGCCAATTAGTCATCTTATGAAAAGTATATCTACAAATACAGTCATCAACCAACAGCTGAAACACATTCACAGTACAATACTCAACTTACATTCATACACTCAATAATTTCAAAATGCATCTGCATATCAGGGGGTCTATCAGCAAAATAAAATCTCTCACAGACTAGTAAATTCCCACTGGTCTTTTGAGATTCAGATTCAAGCAGATGAACAAATCTGTCTTTCTCATTACAAATCCAAACTCGTCTGCCATCGCACCATTGCCTAGGAGTTCCGTGAAGGACAAAACGAACTCTTTTACCTCCTTCCACAACACGTTTGGAGATTCTTTCAATCACATCGGGGTCAGTGATATAGGCACCAGCAGAATTTAAGCCAACGTCTACATAATGAACCTCAGTAATGGAGTTTAATATACTCTCCCTTGTTGTTGGTATAATTTGAATCTCTTCTCGGACAGTAGAAAATTCCCCTGAACTTCTAATGGATTTTTCTTCTGAGTACCCAAGCTCAGTTACAAGCTGGTTAACAACAGTACCACCTTTGCTAAACCCCAGGATGAATGTTTTGGGTTGATAAGAAGATGAAGTGGTGGCAGAGCATGATTCTCCCTGTCTTCCTGAAATGATATTTTTTGCCTGCCATATTCACAAAACCTAGAGTAATGGACCTATTCAGAATTTACTGCAAAAAAGTGGATGCTCCATTAAACATACTCCGCATAATTGTTAACAGTAATTGCCAACAATGTCTTAATCTCACCAGAGTGTAGTGGAAAGAACTTGGAAAAATACAAAAAAATAATCAAAACTTTTAGGTGTATTTTGAAATTTTCTTCTTCCTCTAACCATTAATTATTATTATTTTTTTTGTAATAATGTACTAGTCAAGTTATCAAGTTATTGGATAGCTATTTCTAGACAGCTCGACGATTATCATCGAGTATTCATTGGAACTAAATCAATATCAATCTTACTCAAGAGGCCAACAAGTCAGAATAATAGTTTGAACTTGGTTATATTTTACATTTTCCCAAAGCACTACCTTTTTTTCTTTTTTCTTATCAATTAATAGATCTGTTTACTTGTATAATCATAAAATTCGCAAATAATATAATTGCGTGCCCATGAATAACGAATTTGCAAAATAAGGCTTGCCTCTCGAAGGGAATTTGATAAGAGAGAAACAGTAGCAGAAGAAGCTGGGAATCCAACTGGGCTGTAAGATTTTGGCTCTCCCCTGCGATTCACAGATGGGATAAAATCCTCGTAAACAGCAAAAGGCCCGTTAAAAACGGAAGCTTCAATAACCCAGGCATTGAGAGAAGCACCGAATTTAGAAACAAGAATTTCAGCTATTTTTTGCAAATCAGATAGCCTCTCAATCACCGGGTTCCCTGTCCCTTCAACACGATCACCATTAAAGAATATTGCATTTGCAGAAGGCACCTGATGCAATTTTTAAAAGAAAAATAAAGATGTGTCATGGTGGTGCCTCTTAGGGCTTGGCTTTTGAGTTGTTAAGACAACTTACAGTCAAAGCTTTTGGAGTAGATGAGAGGCAGAGAGATGCCCCGACTCTGTAAAAATTCCTGCTATTTGGATGCAATGGAACCTTCAGAATCCCACTCCATCTTTCCATTGATGAATTAAAAGATAAAAATAATTTTCGTTGAATTCCTACACACTCCAACGGTAATCCATATTATCAAGGGAACAGATTTGGGCTTTTTTTGGGCTTGAGATTAATATCTAGCCCATTTCGAATGAGCTTTGAATTTTTTTATAAAATTTTTATTCCAAAACCGTTAAAATTTTATTAATATATGTATATATATAATAAAACAAAAATTTCTCCATTTCGTTTGGCTATTTTCATTCATTTTATTTCTTATATTAACACTAATAAAAATGAATAAAAAAATTCTATTTAAAAAGAAGTTTAGGATCCTTAAGGCACCACCTACAAACGAGGCTCATCCTCACCCACCACTGGGGATTTAATGATATTTTTCTAACATTTTTCAATTAATATAAATATATGACATAGTAAGAATGAGCGTAGAATAGTCTAAAGTATTGTTGACTACGATGGTTTCGCTCTATAGGAAGATACTTGAACTAAAATTATATTTTAAATATGTTTTGTTTTGACAAAATACATCAAAGTAATTATTGTAATGAACTAATCATTACACCATTTCTAATTCGTTGAATTTTATCATTAATAATCTAGTAAAATTATTATATAATATATTGCATAACTATTTAAAGCGTATGATTTGTTTTGTTGTAATTTATTCATAATATTCACTATTCTGATATCACTTTAGTTTGTATAAATTAATCGATTTTTTTAATTAATTATTCAATTAGAGGTTGGTATGTCATTATTAGCTGATAAAAACTGAAAAAAAAAATGAAACAATTAATTTACATTAGCTTATCATTTCACGTCTAATTTACTGATTAACAAGAGATCCAACTAAGCCTCCGTTATTTAAAATAAAAAATCTTGTATTTTTCAGAATGGAACACTAATTACTACCAAGAAATTACAAAAGAACCACTAATAGCAGCTGAGCCAATCTCTTCTCGTCTCCTCTTAGGAGGGTTTGAGGAGTCACTAACATCGCCACTATCTGACATGGACGATGACGAAGAAGAAGGCTCTGGCGAACGTCGTCTCTGGCAAACTCTGACCGGCTCCCTACCATTCGAGCCGATCAAGTGAGGAAAATTCAGCTTGGCTTTGGCGCCACGCATCCTGAAAGCAGCCCGATCATAAGCCAGCGCCGCGTCCTCAGCAGTCTCATACGTTCCAAGCCAAACCCTGGCGCCATTTTTTTTAGGGTCCCTCATCTCTGCAGCGTACTTTCCCCACGGCCTTCTCCTCACACCCCGGTAACCCATCCCCCTAGAAGACGGCGCGTTTGTCTTACTCACCACCACCGCATCACGGGCTTCGTCTCTTGGCTCGCTTTTCAAAGCCATTACATTTGAAGACAACTCGAAGTTGGAAGCTTGCAGAAGATCACCCCAGTTATCTGTCAAAGAGAGGCGATTGAAGCTCTGGTCGTATAGTGAGGTTGCACTGTCAGGAGTTGTTGACGGGAAAATTGTGGGAATATCAAAAGCATCATCGGCAAGGAGAAACTGGCGAATTGAGTCTAAAAGAGCAAAGTCAGAATCGGAGGTGTTGGCTTCGTACATTGTTGTTGTTTGTTGATGTAAAGATTATAGCTTGCTTGCTTCTTGATTGCTTGCCTTCTGTTAGGGTTTTAGTATTGTGTATATATATATATATATACAATTTGTGTGTGGACAATTTTGTCTATTAAATTGTTCTTCTTCGTTTTTCCACGAAATTTCATATTGAAGTTGTCGAAGAACATCCACGTGATTCAATTGTTTCGTATTTTAAAAGGAAGAATTCTTCCTTTATTTATATATTTCTAATTTAAGGGAGTCATTTATCCTATTAGTTTATGCTTTGAGAACGTGGGAGCGCATAAGCTTCTCCAGCTTTGTCTCCAAGTTTATGATATAAAATTCCTCTCTTTTCCACGTTTGGATTTTCTATTATATCTTTATACAGTATGTGAAGTCACTCTGTTGCTTCATCAATTCATAATTGAATCCTGGAAAATAGTGAATCAAAATCAGACTACCTCTAAAGCAATCAATCCGTTCATCTGGGTTATTTTACCGTGCGAATTCATACATATAGATTGATGCTCCTTGTTTTTCAACTCAGTTAAATAAATGATTTCTAAAACACCCGCAACAAAAACAATATTTATCTGTTGACATATTGTGATTAAGAAATATTATTATTTTTTAAACTCTTTCAGCCATCAATAGTGGATATGGAGCATTTGGGAAAGTTTAGTACATCCATCTACTATTTCGTGACTTTCTCATCAATTTTGTAGATGGGTGCGTGATGTTGCAGGTAGCAGAGATTGCTGAAACTGGAATCAAAGATAAGAACTTCGAAAAAGGGAAAGCAAAGAAAACAAATATTAAAGAACCAGCACCACTTCCACATGGTATGGAAAATTTTAAATATAATCGATTATAAATCATATGTTTTCACATTTAAAATATTATCAAACGACTAAACAGAATCTTTTAAGTTAAAAAATGTCACAACTGCTGCCCCTAAGTAAGGACGAAGATCTACATATTGTAAATGCTCTGCAGCTTGATTGGTTCGAAACTTCCCTAATTTTACTAGCTAGCTACCTCGATCGAGTCCCTTGTGCTCTTATTATATTATTTTATTGCCTTGAGAAAACGTTCACACCCACCATTAATTTACAGTTAAACCGCTTTAGTAATGGAATTTCATTTGGGATGAGTCAAAAAAGAAGGAAAAAAAAAAAAAAAAACCATTAATCGACTTTGGAATCAGGGTAATATCTTTATTGAGATCTCCGAAGCTTGGAAAAAAATAAAAAAAAAGTTTTCAAGGATGTTTGAACTTCACGGTATTATATTAATGGGTAGTCTTGTCATTTATTATATTAATGAATATTTTTAATGTACCTAAGAATTTATATATTTAAATAATAAAAATCATTATATTATCTTAAAATTATGTTAAATTATTTGTTTGACTAAATTTAATGAGTTTAAAATGAAATACACAATTTTTTAGATATTTTAGTAATTTTCTTAATTAAATATATAAAGTTTTAGAACTCAACATATGCGTTAAGAATACACGCTAAGACATCCTTAATTTATCTTTTTCATTTTATGACATTCAATATCATATCTATTCAATATTTTATTTCTCTCTATTTTATAGAAAAAGGAATAATCCATTGAATTTTTTGTTGGAATTAAAAATAAAAGAATCAACGTAAAGATGATGTGGGTATGCATTAATTTTTTGTGAAAGAAGAGAATTGAAAATATATAATTGGAGGAGTTGGTGAAGAACAATAGAACACTTAAAAGATTTTCGACCACAACTACTGAAGTTTTGTTTGTTTCCCTCTTTTTCTAATAAGACGTGTCTGAGTGAGTTGAAACACATCATTAGAGGCATACTTTCCTTTCCAATAGCAAAAATTCATGGTCAAAAAACAGGGAAGATCAAATTATGTTAATTAATGACCATGTGGATTAGAGTAGAAGTAAAATATATATTCTTTTTAATTGCGCGTGTTATATATATATATAACCATAAACAACGTTGAAGTAATGGGGCATTAGGCGGACATTGTCATCTCTAATGTTCACCATCAATCCCTTTTTATTTTTAATCAATAAACAGTAGGAACTAAAGCTTTAAAATTTCGACGTTGTCGTAAAGTTTTTCATTTTTAAGAAACTTGACATATATTGATACCATGTATATTTCACAGATACCATGTATATATATTTCACAGATACTATGTAAGCTTTAAACAAAATCATGTCCCTACGCGAAGAGAAGACCTTGTTTACATTTTACACCATTATACACGTCATTCCTCAATGTAACTTACTGCCTTGCTAATAAAAAAATTTATAATACTAAATGAACGTAGTAAGAAACTCGCAATAATTGAATAAATAAATAAACCTTCTTCAACGTAAAACACGTGATTAATTGATTACTCCATTATGGGAATTATAAGGAGAAATTTCATAGCAAGGTCTGAATGTGTATATATATACGACGAGAGAAGAACAAAGCTTACTCAAAAATAATAATAAATGTATGATCAAGAATCTAGTATGAAACAATCGGAAGTGGCTATGCTTGAGTCAATCAGTCAGTATCTTCTGGCTGATGACCTCGCGGTCAATGTGCCCGTAAATAATTTCCAAACTCCGAGCTTCGGCAGCTTCTCTGTGACGGAGAAGATGGATAATAATCCATTAATGCAAGTTGGTAAAACTAATGTGGAAGCCAATGTTGATGTTTCATCTAATTATGCCGGATGGATTTCGTTTGATCGAGATCAGTACTCCGAGCATGCAAGTGGATCTACCGTTGATACGGCATCTCGGATGGCTGTGGAGGTGGCGGTGGCGCAGTCGAAGAGGGTGCATTATCGGGGAGTGAGGAGGAGGCCGTGGGGGAAGTTCGCGGCGGAGATAAGAGACCCTAAGAAGAATGGCGCTCGAATTTGGCTGGGGACTTACGATAGGCCTGAACATGCTGCGTTGGCTTATGACAGAGCTGCATTCAAGATGCGTGGCGCTAAAGCCAAGCTTAATTTTCCTCACCTAATTGGCTGCGTTAATTTTGAGCCGGTTACAGTTAGAAACAAGCGTGTCTTGTTGCCGGAGCCTTCTTCGTCATAGGAGGCCTAAGCGAAGAAAGAAAATGGATCCACTATGCAGTTTGATAATTAATGTAACAGTAACATCAACTTTTGTTAATCAAATGAGATTGACTTGCATGATAATAAAATTTCTGAGAAATTTTCTAATACGAATCACTTCAATTAACTTTGTGGGTGTAAATTAAGTTGTTGTTCTGGATTGCATGTGCATGATGTATTTCCAAGCCACGATTATGAACTTGTAGATTTTGAAATCAAAGATTTCGCGCCGTGTGCAAAAAAAAAAAAAAAAAAAAAAAAAGGGTCGTTGCATCAACTAAACANTTTCAAAAAAAAAAAAAAAAAAAAAAAAAAAGGGTCGTTGCATCAACTAAACACCTGACAAAATCGAATTTGTTATTTCGATTTATATAACCTAATTCCTCACTATATAAACTTATGTTTCTTATGTTGTAAAAAGAGAAGTGTTAGAGAGTCTGAAAAGAGAAAGCTTTAGGTTGAGAAAATGGAAGAAATGAAAGAAAAGAGATTGAATGATTGTATATATGTAATTTTGACTGTCTTATTTCTCTTGTAACTCTGTTATTCTTCATGGTGGATTGGCTGCTATCGACAACTGGATATAGGACTGTTAATTATATGAACCGTATAACTCTTTATGTGTTTGTTTACTGTTTCATTGATTTGCTGTAATTTTTATGGGATTTCTTTCTGCTTCTACACTTAGTTTCTACAGTTATTTGTTTGTGTTTGCTTGAGGTGCACTTGTTTCACAACAAAGATTTTACTCATTCATCTCATATAATATCAATATGTATACGTGTTAGTATAAAATTATAATATTTTACCTAGATAAAATAGATCAAGCACTTACATATTAGTCATATATATTTAATGTTCTTGTGGAGAGCGGTATTATATTTTGGAGTTGGATAGATTTTCAGTGGAATTGGAATCTAGAAAGCTTTAAAAGGAAAGAAGAAAGAAACAACGAAGCAGAGCATGATTTTCACATGTCATAGGAAAAGGCAAACTAAAGAATTTTGCTTCAGAAGGGTATTAAGGAATCTTTTAACATGCTGGTGTCTGGAACCCGTGCATCTATAAGAAGAGTATAATTGAATTTAGAAAGAGAGAAAGCAGTACAGCATTTTAGGCTCTTGAATTTCTGACTCATTGAAACCCTGAAATATTATGATTAATAAAATATTTTGTATTATTTATATAATAGGAACAAGAGTAGGTATCAATTGAATGCTTTAATCATGATCCTGAGATTTGGTAAGGGTAGGTATGATCAGATTATTTGAGCAAAATACTTTCGAGTATAATATATTTAATTTCTACTAGAAGGATCAACACCAAACAATTGAATTTCATGATTGTTGGGCACATTCAAAACATTGAAGCTAAGAAGGAATATGATTACGTGTCTTCATTTCAATTCATCTCCTTTGCTTCGGTTAAGAGATCAAATAGAGTGATCATCTTATAATATAAAGCTACTTTCAAGTGGACCGACAAGGCAAACACCACCATAATCCGTATACAAATTAATTAAAACATGAATAAATATTAATTTTTAAAAATTAAATCATAACAAACACGTGACTAATAATATGCTTTATCCTTCCTATGCATTTATATAGTTGGAGTATGGGCCAATGAAGTTTCACGGAAGAGAGGAAAAGTTCATTGAAGATGGTGAAAGGCTCTCAAAAGTGAACCTATATAAACAATCATAGTCACAAATTTTCCAATATCTCAGAAGAGAAAAGCAGAATGAGTACCTCAGAATCCGATTCCGCTCTTCTAGAGTCCATCCGCCAGTGTCTTCTATCTGATGATTTGGAATCTTGCCAGACTCCATTTCTGAGCTTTAGTAATGTTCTCTTCAGTGACAACTGGAGTCAAACACCTTTAACAGTTGACGCCACGGCTACTACAACGACAACGTTTGTAGCCACCGATAATGTGGGGGTGGAGCGTGAGTCCCGAACGCCTGTGAAGGATTGGCATTACAGAGGAGTGAGGAGAAGGCCGTGGGGGAAATACGCTGCGGAGATTAGGGACCCTCAGAAGAAAGGAACCAGAGTTTGGCTTGGAACCTACGAGAGGCCCGAAGACGCAGCGCTGGCTTATGACCGTGCCGCTTTCAAGATACGCGGTTCCAAAGCTAAGCTTAATTTTCCGCACCTTATTGGCGTGGATGACTGCGAACCGGTTCAGTTGAGCACTAAACGCCGCTCTCCAGAGCCTCCATCGTCCTTGTCAGATGATACCTCTCAATCTCTAAGCGAAGAGTATTTCGGATTAATCAATACTTCGAAAAAGACAAAGACGTTTAGTCCATAGTTTGTGATTTTATTTCTTGATCTAACCCTTGCACTGGATGGCTTTGCCTTGTGGCAATCTTCTAGTTAAGTGAAGCAATTTGCATGCTAATTTCAGTTTTGCATTCGCGTATTATATATACATAACATGCTGTCAAATAAGAGAAATTCGACTTAGACACTGGACAATTCAAGAAGATGATCTTGTTGTGACTTTATACGTTGAGGAAAGAGACCCCATTAGGCCTTCACCCATTACCGGAAGGTGGACGCGCAAGGAGTGAGAAAGTGCACGATTCACCATCACTGAAAATAATTAATTTAAACTAAACCATTAAATTTTAATTATATAATCAATTATCCTACCATCAAACATAATTCAAATTATCGAATAAACTAATGAAAAATTTAATATTTTTACAGTGACTTTAACTAGACAATTAAAAAAAATTAAATTTAAATTTAATTAAATAATCAAAACAAGTAAGTTAAGGTTATACTAAACCTAAAAATGGTTTATTGATTTTTTTTTTCCTTTTTTGCATTATCCCTAAATAATTTCGGCGCTTTTATACTATTCATTCGAATTGCTTCCTACCAACGTAAGCGTATTTACAACGCCAAGAGGCAACCACGTCCTCGAGATCAATGGAGGACGAAATGCTGTCATCAAAGATCTAACTGGAAAATATTATAATCCTAGCTATATATATATATATATATATATATATATATATATATAATAATAATATAAGCAGCCATTTTCATCCGAAAGGCAGTATTAAGTACAACAAGAAGGACCTGAATGAAGTGAATTACAAAGCTGAGGATCTAAATCTACTAAAATTTTTAGCCGCACCACAGTATCTGGTCTTGCTCTTGCTAACTCAATAGAAATATAAATGGGTTCAAGACAGGCCAATAATTTTCAGATATTAGCCTCAAGCAATAATGACAAAATCACTATCAAAGCAGTAATCATCCCAAGAGCAAAAATAACCATGTTGCTGATTGCCATGAGCAAAAATGTGGCAAGTCACCCACTACCATCCAATGACTCCACTTTCTATCGTTTTCATCAAGACATCGGATGTCGCCTCCTGCATCATTCCAATTCATCAGTCAACACAACAAAGGAAAAACAATAGATTATCCAAATCACTAAGTGGCACCCTCCCAACATGACCCATATGTTGTTGGCTCTTTTCCCCATTTGCTAATGAAATCTCATCTATTGTCGAATTTTTAGATGCTTAAGATTTGGAGCTACTGATTTAACATAATTCTAGAGCTTATAATTGCAAAAGCAAAGGAATATAATACTACCTCTTGGGTCGGCTACGATCTTCTTCATAATCCATCACTCCACCAGGTTCAGAGTAGATCTCCTCGTGCCCTCGGAAGTCAATGTCGGCCTGCTTACAGTTTGTAACTTCTGCCACAATGTAAGTAAGACACATCGACCAACATATCTCGGTATTTGAATGGTTCTAAGCCCGAACTAGTGTACAAATTTTGTAAAAATTAAAGCACTCCCTCACTACCTCCCTTCCAGAGACACACAGCCCAAGTCCACCATTTTACACATATTTTAAAACCTAGAACTCTTTTTAAAAAAATATATATATATTATATAAAATATAAAAGCCCATTAAAAAGAAAAAGGCACTTAAATTTACAATAAGTATCATTCTGTTTAATCAGATCTACATAACAAAGAAAACCAACTAAAAGATCCATCCCTAGTAAACCCCGAACGAGTGAAAGGAGCAGAAAAGAAAAACACATTCCATCCAACTCTCATTCTGTCTATGGTCTTGCATCTGACTTATGTTTTAATGACCCTATGTGATGTCAAAAAAAGACTGCAATCATACAAGATGGATTTCCGAATCCAAAAGCTCATGCAAAATCAAAATTAGAAAAAAATAACTAAATAAAGATTATTTAAATCTTTATGTGCAGCCTACTTATGCAATTTATATACTTCAACTGTACAAATGTTCAGAATTTAAAACCGGATTCAACAGACCTTGATTGAGAGGGACTTCTTTACTTCTTCCACCCTATCCTCAACATCCTTCCGATGCTTCTTATCTGACTCATTCATAGTATCTGCCCATTTTATCTTCTCTTGAATTGATACGAGTAGATTATCTGACGTACTCAACCTAAGTTTCATTCATAAAAAGATGTTAGGAACAAAATCCCTGCCAGATTTTCACAAAAATGCGGCATACAATGGAGTGGTCAGATATTGACATCTTTAAAAACAAATTAATTGAAAATCATAATCAAGAGGCAGAATGTAACTGCAACCCACTAGTTAAATATGCAAAGGCGTAAAACCTATTGCTGAAGAACATAAAACATCCATCACAAAAAGGAAATTAAAAATTATCTAGTATGAGATTATAGCAACTTCAAATTATGCTGGGTATCGAGGTGAGATGTGCAACAGGATTTTTTGTGATAATGCACAGAGTAAATCTGTCTATTAGATGCTAATTAATTGTGGATTCTTTAATGATTAAGGATACTGAAAAATAAAATTAAAAGCCATAGAATTAGTAACACTACCAGTTCGATAGTGTCTGTATCATATTCCCCAGCTGTCCAGGCCTCAGATCCCTCCCGGCAGCAAATTGTACCTACATTTCACGCATGCAGTAGTCTAGTCATTTTCTACTCACAAGAGTTAAAAGCCTAGTGCGATACGCTCATACCTCAAAGCATCTTCGTAACTGATCCAGCTTTCCTCTAACTATGCCCTGACAGAGAAAAAGAAAAAACAGTCCAAATTAACACATTTTCCTAATTTTATTTGTCCAATTTTCAAGTGACAATACCCCAACTTCCCTTCTTTCAATAACTTAACCAACACAACTGCCCAAACCCCAATACTGAAAAAAAAATCTGGACAGAAAGAATTTTATTTGAATAGATCATTGATTCCCCACTTTGTGGACTACAGCAAAATTATGTCGCCATATGAGGCACAAATCTGAACCAGCCAGAAGACTACCTACCGCATACATGCACTCATTGATAAGAAAATCTTCAAGTTCACGTACATTTGAAACATCTAACTCCTGCATTAGTTGATCATAAGGCAGTACCTGAAAAAAGGATTAGCAATTAAAATGGGAAAAATAAATGCATTAGTCAGCACATTTATACATATATACAGATATTTAAACAATGAATACCTTGTTCGTCTCAGCGAGCGTGAGGACAGTAAGCTGCTTCAGCTTGAGGACTTGATCAGGAACCAACTGTGGAAGATGGCCAGCATTACCTGTACATCAATTAGGTTCAATAATCAAAATTCCACAACAGCTTTCATAAGCATTCGAATAAAGAGTTGAAATCAGATCAACAAAGTTACTATTAATCCAAAAGATTTCTTTTCATACAATAGGTAAAATACAATACAAAAGAAAAAAAAAATCTTTATTAACCCCCAACAAGGTAAGCAGCTAGCCAGCATCTTTACTACTTCGTATTCCTCTTCTTCCATACCACATAAATTGAAGTGATCACGAAAGGATATAATCCTATCAAAGAGATAATATGACAGTTTCAATTGAATGCATGAGTTGTCAGTCCTAGATGGTCTCTAAGTATTACCCCCAAATGCAAAATCCACCTTTCCCCAAAACCTATTTGCCATGAACCTGTACAAGTAAGGTATTCATGAAATATGTATCCCAAAATAATCAAGCAGGAGCTCAAGAATTCAACTGCATTTAGTGCACTTAAACCCTGTTCAGGAGACTCCAATGACACTTAAAAGTAACAATAGAACTTTGAACATCCAATGCTGAATAGTGTTGGGGCAGGGGGGATAGACAATCAAAATACACCCTCAAGGAAAATCGAAAATGGAAAAAAAAAAAAAAAAAGCTGTCAAGCTGATTTAGAGAACATAGTCAGCTCTAAGCATACGGCCTCCATACATCCTAATAAAATAGTATGCACTGAATATCATACCAACAAATCGTAAAAAACAAAGACGAATACAGTTTCAAATAAGTAAAAGTTTGTAAACTTACTCTTGTAGTCACTCCATGTGCCATGTGCAAACAAGCGAAGCACATCAAGATACGCAGAATTTTCCGTTCCTTCAAGCTGCTTAGAATTACCACAAAACACACTTGAATGCAATTTCAATTACTAACGAGTACTTGAACGATTTCAATTTCAGTTCCTTTCCTAATCTTTTACTCAACTTTCTCAGCTACCAAACAGAATATAAGCTTCATTCCGACACCACAATCAATACTAAACACATCTAAAAGTAGATACAAACTAAATAAATACAGGAATAAGAACCCTAAATCATCTCAAATTCACTGAACTAAAAATAGGTTTTGGTCAGACCTCGGCAACATTCGGTACAGCGAGAATCTCGGAGAAGGCGAAGAGCGCGGGTTGCGAAGTGGCTTCGATGATTACGGAGCCGAGAGCCGAGCCTTTTTGGGCCGAAGCTTGCTTAACGAAGTGATCGATTAGCTCAGCTTGTCTTTGTTCGATGTCCATCTTATACTACCAACCAAACACAGACTTTAAAGAAGGAAAATTAAAAGGAATCTAAGAGAGACGAGTTTGAGGTCATGAAGATGAATATAAAAACTAGGGATTCGAGTTTAGATGTGAATCGAGTAGAGAAATTGGAAGGCTAGGGCTTCCAGAATTTCGTGAAGCTTTCTTGGGAAGCTTCGATGGAGTAAAAGTTTGTTTGTATCGCTTTTCTGGTTTGCTCTCTTGTGGAGAGAGAGAGGTTTTACAGTGCGGCAAGCAGGATGTTAACAAACACCGCTCCTGTAGCGACTGGCTAGATAATAACGCAAAATGTTCCAACGCGTGTCTGTGTCAAGTTTATACTGCTTTTTAAAATGTTTAATTTTATTATATTTCAATTCAATCTATACAATATTATCTTTTTCTTGTCCCTTTTAACGAAATTTAAAAAAAAAAAAAAAAAAACTCCTTTGATTTTAGCACGATCCTGTATTTATTATGATTGCCAACTAACTCTTTATCCTTTTATTATCTAATAAAATTCAATATCAAATTATTAAGTTTACAAAGGAATCTAACTATCAAATTATATTTAAAAACTCCAAATCTTATTACATAACGTGATACTTGATTAAATAATAATAATAAAATAAATAGACTTTAACAAAATGATTGGAGATATATAAATTATTTTATAACATTTATTTTAGATTAACATCTAAAATATTGTGTAATTTTATTTAAATAAGGCTATAATTTTGTTATAATTATTTTGATATAATGTTGAATGACTTCTTTCATAAATTTTTAATCATTAGACAAAATTTTCAAGGAACATTAAATTATCTTAACCTCCGTGCAAACGTTAAATCACTTGAGAGATCTGACTTTTAAAAAAACAAAAAAAATTTACTTATATGTATATTTAATTTGTATATATTAATTATATGTAATAATAATCTTAATTAATTTTATTTATTTTAAAATCAGGATTTAAATTATATAAGCTCAGTCTATGCAACTTCAATCACATTATATCAAAATAATGTGAAATTTTAGATCCAAGAATTAATTATGATGAAGCGAATAATTTTAGATCCAAAAATACTTTTTTTGATTAATTATTCTATTATATAATGATTAGCAAGTAAATCAAAGGTGTAATTTTAAAATTGGCGCCATGGTGATGTGTAAAAACGAGTAATAATTTTTAATCTAAGTGATATTTTTCTTGGACCACCTCTATTTTGAGGAATTTGAATAAATATCCCAAATTAAGGGGCTGGTTATAGATATAGTCAAACCCTCTAATTACTTGCAATTGCTTATCCAAAATAAGTGAATGTGACCAAAATACCCTCATTTTAATTATAACTCACTCTCTATCGCAATCCTCACATAAAGCACGCATATATATCTTCTTCTTCTTCTCCATACATCACACATATTGCTCAGTCCTCTCGCTCATTCATCTAACATATAAGCCAATATTCGAAGATATCACTCGTTCTCTATCATCAAGATCACGAGATCAAATCATTACTCTTAGAAGATACATAAATCTTGAATAATTTCTTCTGTCTATTAGATTTATTGTTAAAAATACAATATCATACTTGAAAATGACATATAGTAGTTGTAAGTCTGAGTTAGGAGATGTACATTACATACAAGAAAATATTTGTTAGGAAAAAAAATGGAGAATCGAAGTAGGAATCCAGTAGTCCTTACAGCACACTGGTAGTAGGACCGCCAGGTCCTGGCAGGACCGGGCGGTCCCTTTGGCAGTATAGAAATCTTTTTTTTGTTCTAAGTTTTAAATTCGTACAAAATTGTTATTTTTAGTGTTATCTAATACTCTTCTATATTGTTGCATGATTATATTTATAAGATAATGGAAGCGTGCTTTATTTTGCACTATGGTGGTCGTTGGGAAACAGATTAAAATGGTTCTATTAATTACATTAGAAGAGAAGCGATAGGATTATCCGTCTTTAAGGACATTGGATATAATCAATTGATAGAATTATTATATAAAACACCGAGTTTGGTCCATCTAATTAGATACTGAACTTGACAGTAAGATTTCCTACATTGAGGTCAGAAGAATCCCCATCATTACAGTGAAGAATTACAGGACTGTGAAATTCTTTTTTCAATATTGTAGTACAAGTGTAGTGAAATTACCCCAATTGATGGTGGAAGTTGAAGAATATGAATTTAAGACTAGTAATCCATCGGTAACATCACGGGATAAAGGTAAACGTGTTACATGGGAGAAAATGAATATTCAGGTGATGAAAAAGTTAATGAATTGGATCAATCACTTGATAATATTCTTAACCACCAATTAATGGGTGCTCAAGTAATACATGAAATGGGTTTACTTGGGAATATCATGCATGATCAGTTGGAGGAAGAGCCTGTTGCTACTGATTTCGACCATAGTCTTGGTTAAGACATGACCCATATTTTAATGACTTCACTCATATGAATGATCCAAGTGGAGGTGACTTCCCCCTTACGAATGTGTTGATTCCCCTGTATTAAGGAATGATGTTGATTCCCTTGTACTAAGGAATGATGTTGATTCCCCTATATTATGCAATAATATTGATGCTCCAGTTAGCAACCACATTTATTCAAGATCGAGTAGTCATACAAGTTCTTTTGATGATGCGTTGCAATGGTTGCCCCCTATCGTCGACGCTAACCTATTGAGTGGACAAGATACATATTTTTTTTGTTTCAGATTAATTGAACATACAAGTTGGAGAAGTGTTCGCATCAAAATTTGAGCTCCGTACAAAGTTGGCTTCTATATCAATGCATAAGAACTTAGAGTTAATTGTTTTCAGGTCGTCAAGAGATCGTTTTAAGGCTGTCTATCGACACAAAGATCAAGGTTGTAAGTGGAGGATAAGAGTTGTTCGAGTTAATAATGACCATGAATTCTTTGAGGTTAGAAGGTATGACACGTACCACACATGTGAGATGGCGAAACTCGTTCCCGGTCACAAACAAGCATCCGTACATTTCCTTTGGACCATCGTCAAATATAATTTTGAGGATTGCTAAAAAATTACTAGACCTAGAGACATCATGAAAGAAATACGAGGTAAACTCGGGGTTTGACGATGTTACTAGTCGTCTATTTCAAAATAAGAGGGACCTTACCGATAAAAGTGGTCCCGAAATGCAAGCCGATGAAGGGTAAAGCCTCGAATAACCATATCTGACCAACATAAACAATAGTCAAATACAAATGATAAATAGGATAAATTATGAATACTGATGGGTAGATTAAAAGATATACCAAAAACACGTAAGGACAACCGTACAAGTTGTATTTTTCAGTCACATGTAGATAATTTTTCTTCTTTAATCGTTTTTCATATTTGGCCTTTTGTCCATTCAGAACGGTAGAAAGCTGGGCATACGTCACATCAAAACAATTATCAGATGACAATTGTTGAAGGTGTTCAGATCATCAACAATCTCAAAAAACTCATGTGAAGGATATCGCTTTATGCCTTTACTTAAAAGGAATCGTTCTAAAACGTAAATGAGTGCTAACTTTACTACATCCTCATCTAGGATTTCTGTAAAATCCAAACGATTCAGAACGACATCGAAATCCATAATTTTTAAATCTTCCCCTATGAGATACGTGTCTCTCTGTCTTGGTGGGACCTTAGGCCAGAACTGTGAACATCATCCAAAATGTAACCCTGTTATAAGACCAAACTCATAACAGGAGAACCTGACAAGTTTCCTTGAAACACATCAATCACAGTTAATAACAGTACACAGTTAAAACAAATTGATGATGATATATAACTACATACTTGAAAGCAAAAACCACATCTCATTTTCTATACCAATTGTCTCAACTTCTCTAAGTAATATCTCGTGGATCATATTACCGGGAAACATTAGGTTAGGAAAATAAAAAAGTGCCTGAAACATGTAATACGAAATAACTCACGCTGGCTCGAAGTAAGTTTATCCCTAAGTAGATATATAGATTTAAAACTCAACATGTTCGAAGCTTGGCCATTGTAATGGTGTTCGATTCTTGTCTTCATGTTCAACGTCACTTTAGGACTTACCATTTTGAACTACAAAATAAGGAAAAAAAAAAGACCCAATAAGTCCTGCCATATAATGCAATAACAAAAAAATAATATGCGAGGGTATCGCCAAAGGAACGGGCTCTCTGTCGATAAGACCGTTTGATCCTGTGGCCCTGGCTGCAGGACTGAGCGGTCTTTCCACGAGGACCGAATGGTCTTCTCACGAGAATCAAGCAGTCCTAATGTGACGATCGAGCGGTCCTAACGTGAAGACCGATCAGTCCTCCTGCACGAACACATAATGAATATTGTGCTTATTCACCCATTTCATTGAGCACTTGGTGCTCATTCACTACAACACACAAACAACTAAATAATACTTTCACCCATTTCATCGAGCACTTGGTGCTCATACACCACAACACACAAACACAACAAAAATTCCTAACATCAAATACACAACTACACATCTTACGTATTTGACAATCTAAAACACCATCCAACTAAACATCTTTCGTAAAAAAAAAAAAAAAATACACAAAATGGAGGAGAGGTTGAGAGGCGCACACACCTGAGTTGTCTTCGTCGCCGGTGTGTGCTTTGCCGTCGGTGTGTGAAGGAGGGAGGGAGTGATGGTTGGTGACTGAGTGTGTGAGAGAGGGTCACTATGAGAGAAGTGTTTGTCAGACGCCTGAATTGTTGCAATCATCATGTGTTCTCCATCATTGGTGTGTGCTTTGTCATCGGTGTGTGAGGGAGTGAGTGACGATCACGATTGGTGAGTGCGTGAGTGAGTGAGAAAGGGGGAGTGAGAGGGTAGTGTTATATCTAGGGGTGTTTTAGTCTATTTATCTGTAATTAGATAGGAAAATAATTAAAATTTTCGGGGTTGACTATTTCTGCACCTGCATCCTTAATTTGGGATATTTATTCAAATTCCCCCTCTATTTTTCTTGAAACTGCAGGGAACCCTTAAAAAATAAAGTTAAAAAGCTAGAGCTCGGTCTCTAACAAATTCCAATTGGAGGATGGCCGATACAATCGCTGATGCGCCAAGCAACAGAGCAGCTGTGCAAGCCACCAACGACGACGCTTCTGCCAGTAAACTGTGCGTGCTCCTCTCCCTTCCACTCTATAGTGATCTTCTAGTCATGAGGGTGTTATATATTTTTCAATAAAAGATAATCATTATCTTGTTTAAATTTAATGCTTATAATGAATCTTCACTGTCTTCATTCAATCTCTTCTTGCGTGTAAGATAAGAACAGAAGCGAAAGCGACGTAGTTTTGGTGTATAATAACATTAACTGAACGTTTTGAAGGTCCTGTGTGAAGAAGGGATACATGAAAGATGATTACATCCATCTGTTTGTAAGAAGACCTGTGAGGAGATCGCCAATAATTAACCGTGGTATAATATAATTTAGTTATAGCAAGAAGTATACAAGTTGATGATTCATATTTATAATTTTCTTTTCTTGTTTCTTGTTCTACGTGTTAAGGTTACTTTGCCCGCTGGGCTGCTCTTAGGAAGCTTCTTCATCAGTTTCTTGATTCTGAAAGAAACGGTGGTGGAGAATGTGGGACAAAGAAGCAGATTTTATCACTTGGAGCTGGCTTCGATACCACATATTTTCAGTTACAGGTGTTGATTTTTTTTTTTCTGACTTGTGATAAATATATTAAGTTTTGGATGTAAATACCTTTTCTTCGCTTCACATGAAGACAGTTTTAGTTGCTGCTTTCTGAAGTTCAGTAGGAAATTTTTCTTCAATTCATTTGTTTATCCACTCCAATTCTAGATGTGCACTTTGCTAATCTTGGTGTTTAGAAGAACTTAATTCGCTAAATATTAATTGTAATAATTGTATTTTTACATTTGACAGGATGAGGGAAAAGCACCATATTTATATGTCGAACTGGATTTCAAAGAGGTGCGTGTTTGAAATATTGAGTTTGTGTATTGTCACGTCAGTTGGAAACCTGCTTAGTTTTTTAGTGTGGAAGTTGCCAACTGGGTAAGTTTAAGAATTTTAGTGTGACTGAAACTTATGCCAACTCATGACTGGTGGACCAAGGTTGACTTTATGTGTCATCTTCATGAGAGCAACAATTTGCAGCTTTTGTTGCGCTTTTGTGTAATCTGCAATCCAATATGTCTTACCTTTACAGCAAAAAGAATTTAAAAGCTTTGTGGTATTTGTTTATTTTGTAACTAAATTTGAGGAAAAAAAAAATGTTAGGTAACAAGTAAAAAGGCAGCGATTATCGAAACTTGCAGTCAGTTGAAGGACAAGGTTGGTATGACAGCATCAATCTCGCAAGGTAAGCGCCCTAAGTTTGTTGATGCATGTCAGAAAGATATTCCAACATTTTGAGTTGTCACAAATATATTTGAAGTATTTGCAATGGTTTGTCATATAATGTTATGAAGGTGCATGGCCATTATGATTTCTCCTTCACTAAAATTTGTTGGAAAACTTCTCATCAATATTTTTTAAGTCATTTAATTGAATAGTCTAAAACTCTTTTGGTTACACTATTGTCATCCGTGCCTTTGTAGAGAAAGGAGAAGTGCTTAGTGACCATTACAAGCTACTTCCTGTGGATTTACGTGATATAGAAAAATTAGATGATGTCATAACTTTGGCTCACATGGATATGAGGTAGGTCTACCGGATTCTGTTTTACTTTGGTTAAGTCATTTGTCATTTTGGTGGTTTACTCCTCGCATTAGAAATTGTATTAGCTGTTTTACTTCTGTTTTAACTTGGTATTAATTGGGAATTCGTTTTGGGATGATTATTAGGATTGTTTCCTGGTGTTTTCCATTTGTTTCATCTGTCTCTACTTGCCAGGAGGAATCAAGTTGAGATCTGTAGAATATCTCATATTTGATTTATGGTGAAAGCTATGGTGTTCAGGGTTTTATCTCAACACCATTGCATGCCCCATTTGAGTAGCAAAGACTTGGGAATTTTAAATTTATCAAAACATTTATATGTTACTTTGCTATTCTTTTTTCTTGCATTTTCTATATGAATCCAAATTATTTGCCTTCATCTTGAGGGAGTGATTAAACTGCTTCATTCTGATGTTTTATCAGCTTGCCGACATTTATAATTGCAGAATGTGTTTTAATTTACCTGGATCCTGATTCAAGCCATGCTATAGTTGGTTGGGCTGCAAAAAAATTTTCAACAGCAGTTTTTTTCTTATATGAGCAGGTGCTGTGCCCTTCAAAATTTGAAGATCTTTGTCTGTTTGCCTTAGCTTCTTAGTGTTTGTTCCTGATTATTATTATTTTTTATATATATTGTTCATATATTTAAATGCTAGTTTCAAATTATCCAATAGAAAATTATGGATGTTAAAATTTTATTGTAATTCTTCAACAGATCCTTCCAGAGGATGCTTTTGGACAGCAAATGATCAGGAATTTGGCGGTATGGGCTTCTTTTAATTAATAACTAGGCATTAATGCCTCGGTTGCTTGTTCCAATGATTGTGTCTTTCTTTTTCATTCACATGAAGGTCAAAAGAATGATGAATAGTAGTTTAAACATTTTGGATTTTCTTAACAATCAGTATTGTATGGACCTAGGACAGTTTTAATGACTGTGAAGGCATACTCTCTTGATATGTTGTGCGTTATGTCCTAATGTTTGGTTGAAGCAAAGTTGTGACTATTCACATCATTAGATGCAATTTCGATGGACCTTGGAGATTGACTGATTTGTGACTATTCATGTCATTAGATGCAATTTTGATGGACTTTGGAGATTGACTGATTGGCTTTCTCTTAACAAATTTCATGACCAATGTTTTATGTTGCTTAAGCATTCCTAGCCTCTAGGACATACCTTGCAAAGCTTTGGGAATTTTCTCATTTTATTGATTGCATTGCAAGGTAGATCAATGCTCACTTTTGTAATGGTTGATTTTAATATTATATTGCTGGGAACAAAGTTATGATGTTTCACCAGAGTCTTATACAGTGTCTTGCAGAAAGTTTTAATACACATAATATGCTTGTACATCTTGTTTCAGAGTCGTGGTTGTGCACTTCTTGGTATTTATGCTACACCAACTTTACTTGCAAAGGAAAAACTATTTATTGACCAAGGATGGCAGGTATATGCTCTGGATAATGTTATTCTTGATGATAGCTATTTTTTTTTCCTTTTAAAGTTAAAAAAAAAAAATGCTTAGGATGCAGATGAATTACACACCGCTATTTTTAAAGGGGAATAACCCATATTGATGATAGGAGAGTCACGTAGGCTGGAGAAGATAGATAATATACGACAGTAATATTTGATGATGTACCACACATGTAATGGGTGCCTGGACAGATACTATAGGCTGAAAATTATAGCAGTGGGACAATCATGAATTTTAAATAGGTAGGGCAAATAGGCTGATATGTTCTACTGGATTTATTAATTTATTGTATTTTTTTTTACATAAAAGAACCCATGAATAGAAGGTTCGATCATCATTTTGTCACTTCTAGAATTGAAAACTTCAAATTTTTGTGAAATAAGATGTTCTGGAATACGTTTTTTGTATTTTGATTTTTCACCTTTGCTTCATTCCTCTTCCTGTTGCAGATTGACATTTAACTTTTATTAATTTTTATTCCCATTTTCATATGTAGTAACTTTGTGATATTTACTATTTGAGGTATCAGAGGGCTGTTGCCTGGGACATGCTGAAAATTTATAGCAATTTTATTGATGCTCAAGAAAGACGCAGGTAGATACTCCATTTGTCTTGAAACATATTTGAATTAATACGATTCTAGCAGTTTGACATGTTTGTTGAGCATTAAGAAGTAATGGATTAACATTTGATTGTTTTGCAGTACTAATTGGAATTTTTTCTCCTTTTATGCATAACTGCCATGAAAGTGGTATCCCATAGGTTCTTGTGAGCTTAGAGTGTGTATTTTTCTTTGTATAGACTAAATTTATATTCTTAACATGCTCATTTAACCTTTTGAAGAAACCTATTTCCTGATAAGCTGTTAGCTTTGTCTTTTTTTTTTTAATTAAAAAATAATAATAAATTTGGTGTGTGTGTTATAAGAGTTCTTATAAGGTTATTTTCATGATTATTAACACCAAAATTGGATTTAGAAGAGATTTAACTTTAATCATTTTCCAATTTTCTTGTACCACCACCAACGCATGATTGTTTTTAAGTTATCCATTTCAACAATTTCATAATTTCTTTCTGGTTTCTGATTTCCGAGTTTTCTTACTAATTTGACAGAATCATTGGCAAATTGAAAAAATAAAAATAAAAAGTAAAAAGAAGAAGCTTATTAAGCTGCTGCATTGTCTTGAATCTGGGTTTGGCTACCTAATTTAATCTCTGATTCTTGGCTATGCATATCATTCTCCCCTTCTAGGATTTTTTTTTTTTTTTTTTTTTGGGATTACTTTTCTCTATCAAAATCTAATATGTTTTTGAACACTGGTAAAATCAGTTTTTAAACTGCTTTTTAATGGTTATTCTCTTTTGGAAGCTCAAGGATATATCTAGTTATAAAGACACGTACATACAAGCATATGCTCAGGAGGTGTGCTTGCAAGTGGGTTGTTAGTCATGGGAATAGTTTTTACTTACTGTCATGGGTTTAGTGATTGAGCCAAAGTTGGTTCTGACGAGTAACTTTTTAATCAGCCTATAATTTTATGCTTAAGTAAATAGATGTTACTTCTGACAGATTGAATATATTTTATAATGAAAACCTCAAACTTGGGGACTTTTTTCTTTTTGGGTTTGTATGTATGTGTGTGTGTCACTGCTGCTTTTGCTGATGTTCCCTTTACTGGAAAGGAGGATGCCTGGGTTGTGTCTTTAGGAAGTCTTCTTTTTCTGGTTCTACAGAGTCATTTATAGGATATAAAGGGAGTACTTTTCCTACTTCTATCCATTTCCTTGCTCTTTTTCTATTTACTTTTTGGTGGGAAGCTTACCAATTTCTCTGAAATTTTCTTGGGAGATTCTTATATGTGATTATTTGGTTGTTAGGATTGAACGGCTCGAATTGTTTGATGAATTTGAAGAGTGGCACATGATGCAGGTAAGTAAAGCCTATTTTGCTGTTGTGAAAGTCGGCAAATATTGCTCTCAGTTATTAACATGATCCGGGTTTGTCACTTGTGGGCCTCCACCTAGTAGATGTACCTAAATGTCCTGTTTGCTTGGACATGGTGTTTCAGCTCACTCCTCACATGGAGTAGTGGTTGCATAACCATGCAGCTCGTTTTTAAACTATTGATTATATTATTATTATCCCCGTCTTTATAAAAACGTTAACTTGTGTTCCAAACTGCTTATTTCAGGAACACTATTGTGTTGCTTATGCAATCAATGATGCCATGGTATGTCCATTTATAAACCTAAACTTACCTGACTATTCGCGTCCCTGAATCCCACTATTAGTCTTCCTTCATCGTTCTAGTTTATTTATTTATTTATTTAATTTTTTTAAGTTTATATGATGTTATAAATCTTATAGCTTTATATATATATATATATATATATATATTGAGTTAAAAGTAGTTTTTGGTGTACGAAGTGTTTTTCTGAACACTGGTTGATTGAATGATTCAAAACTATCATCTCGCAGTATGGATCATATTAGGGCATGCCATTTCACTTGTCTGGCCTACTGGTATACAGAATTTTTTGTTTTTATTTTGATCATCCTATCTTGCCATCTGAAAGAAAGTACCCTGAAGATCAAATTAACTGCATCTATTGAAGCTTTGCTTATTCAGTCCACTCCATTTTCCGGTGTACTTTGAAGATTCAGTAGTGAGATATAGGTCACTTTACTTGACACTCAAATTCTTGTTCTGGCTTTCTTTTCATGATTCAGGGGTTGTTTGGGGATTTCGGCTTTCCCAATGACAAAGAACATGTGCTCAACTCCCCTTGAGCTGCCACGCTATGAAAGTCCGAGGCTAGCCACATCAGAACACTGTTGCCGAGTTTGGTTAAACAATTAATAGTGGAGAAGCTTGTGTGACTGACACATGCCAGTTAACCAGGCCGGGGCCTGGCAGGTAAAAAAGGGTCTCCTCGACTAGTAGTTAGTCTTTAGCTAAAAGTCTCCCAAAGGATTCATTACTTGTGTGAATGCGCCTCCGCTTATTGTTTGTTTGACTCCAGGAAACGAATACTTTATTTTATTGTTTTTCTTTCCTGCTAGCTGTTTGCCTAAGAAAACGTGGTGGGACCCCGCTAGCACTAACAGGGTGTCATTCCTTGCTTTGTGGGGTCTTCGTCATGTGGAAAAATATATATGCATGGTTGGTTACTTTTTAATGAATTTTCCCTATTTTCTCCAATCTTATCCCTTTGTTTGCCTGTGCCTCCTTTTTTTGGGATGACCAAAATGCCATTATCGCTGGTATATTGCAAAATCAGTGATCACAGTTGTGCCATCCAAGGAGAGAACACTTTATTCTCTATTCTTTTGGTGGATTTGGCCAAAGCGACTAGTAACTGCTATACGAGGAACGAAAATTTCAGCATATGAGACTGGAGTAGAAATGCATAGTATTAGAGGATACGATGGTTTGGCGAGTGGTTACCAATTATGAGCATCCTTCAGAGTTCGTCAATAACTCTGAAATTTATTTGCAGGTTGATTTTAAGTTATAATTTACGTATATATGTTTTTTTCTCATAATAACTATCTAGAAAATGATGATAGAAGATATTTGTTGATGATCCCATCTAGAAAATCGTTGATGTACTTGCTGGGTAGGGAAGGGACTGGGTTCATGGACCGACATTGTTTGCTTTTTTAGAAGAAAACAGTTCCATCATTTTCTATGGATTGCCGCTACTATTACTCACTCTTTCTACTTTTTAAGCACCTGCCTGGATGCTTATAAGTTATAACAAACCAAAGTTAGGGTAAAATAATTTATTGCTGCAGCTTTAGGCAAATCCTTCCTTTGTTTACTGTTGGGCCTCTGCTGCTTTAAAGTGTTTTTAATCTATATATGACAAATCTTAGAAGGATTTCCGTATTTCGAGTTGGTTAAATAACGCATCTTTGTCGCACTTTTCTTTTCTACGTGGGGCAAACAGTACTACTTGCCATTGTTTAACTGTTGTGTAGATTAAGCTGTTGCAAGTCTATGAACTTAGTGTTGTGGCTAAGATTTCTAGTATCTTCGCCTCTGGAATGTGTGCACCACCTTTTCCTTGATATGTCTCTGAGATTTGTTTTCTTGAAGCACTAAACCATCGGTTGATTGATTTAAACTATAATATCATAAGTTATTGATTGTCATGAATTAAATATATGATCTAAATTATGGTTGGACAGTCCAGATCTAGGTCTCCTAAACATTGTAGTCAACTAGATTATGGTGATTTTCTTCTTAAAAAACTTAAATATATCAGAACATGTTGAATCTTAGCTATATTAAAACTAAACTTATCCTAAGAGCACTTAAAAATATATATATATTAGAAAAACAGAGTAAATTCATTGAGATTTAAGAATTAGTGCCTCTTGTTATCTACTCTTAATCAGCTTAACAAAAATCCTGCCTAAGATAACCGCGTTATGGGCTTTGTGGATTTTGAAGTCTTTATTATTATGCTTAAGAATAATCCAGGTTCCCAGCTGAAAAATTTGAAAAAATGAGTGTTATTTAGGTAAAGAATACGCTGGTGGGAACGTATTTGAATCTCGTGGAGAATCAGATGCTAATAAGTATTCATAATTAAAAAAGCCGTAAGCAACAAAGGTTGCTTTTACATCGTGGAGTTTTCTGTCAATTTTTAATGGAAAAAAGAACGCTAAGCTTTATTTTTAAATTTTTATATTTCAAAAAAAAAAAAAAAAAATACAGTAAGGATGACGATAGTAAAAGAAGAGAAAAGATATATGTGTGCATGTGGATGTGGAATAGATGCTGGGGTGGTTGGGTCCAGAGGGACCATAGAATAGAAAGTCAGGGAAAAGAAACACACTTTCACCGTTCTCAATCTTTGCCTTTCACCCGCCCTTTGCTTTTCTTGAAAAGTATCCACTTATTGTGGAATATCTATGCTACTCCAGCTTTTATTTCTTTCCTTGAATTGCTTTGTGCACGTTGCGGCATAGTAATTCCTAAACCAATACAAGAAAACCAATTCTAGCCAAAGAGAAGAAAATTAAACAATAACAATTACGGCGTGGTTACGTGAGAAATTAGCTCAATTTTCCACTAAAATGTGTGTACTTTTGGTATTCAAGACAAGTCGATGATCGTTAGTTTAGGGTTTCGAAGATTACGGCTTTCTTATAATATTGAGCATCCATGACATGATGTGAGACGAGTAGTATAGGCCAATACTTAAAACATGCTTAGGCAGGTGGTTAACGCTAGAAAACGGAGCAATAATTCCATAGAAAGAAGAAAACAAAAAGGGACAACATCAAATATTACCTTTGTATTTTGGATTAATTTCAGGTGGAAAGCATGTTTAAAACTTTAATTAACTAAACCCTTACGGTTTATTCAAAATTATCAATAAGTCTTTTTCGTTAACTTATGCTAACAGTAACTTAAGAGAGAAAAAAACTATTATACCCCTCTTTTATTACATTTTTTAAGGGATAATATCAAAAATCACCTTCATATTTTGATCAAATTTAAGATGAAAAAGTATGTTTGACACTTTAATCAATTAGACCCCTGAGGTTTATCGAAAATCATCAACAAGTCATTTTCGTTAACTGACAGGGTAACAAAAGAGAGGAAAATACTACTATGTCCCTAATTAAGTCGAGGTCAAATACAACACGTTAAACATTCTGTAAAAAAGTAAAAATACATTCGAAACATAATAAACATAAAAGGGTCTTGAAGTACATATATAAACTTACAAATTTTGATTTTGCATTTGATTAAAATTTTGAAAGAAAAAACTAAAGTCATCACAACATTTGTATTATAAAAATAAAAATCAAATTTGAAATTTCTTACATAATAGGCTTAATTTTTATTTTTACAAATTTTTTTATAGTAATAAAATTTTAAATTTGATTTTTTTTATAATACAAATGTTGTCTATGATTTTAGTTTTTCTTTCAAATTTAAAATTTTAATTAAGAGCACAATCGAAATTTTTATGTTTATATGTGTACCTCAAAGACTTTTTTATATTATATTTCAAGGGTATTTTTATATTTTTATAAAGTGGTTAAAAAATTGTATTTGAGTTAGATTTAATCAAATGTATAATAGTCTTTTTCCACTTCTATTAATCTGTTAATAAAAATGGTTTATTGATGATTTTGGATAAACCTCATGGGTCTAGTTGATTAAAATATCAAACATACTTTCTGTCTGAAATTAAACAAAAAAGATAAGAGTGGTATTTGACATTATCCCCTTTACGTAATTAACTTTTTAATTTTTCTTATAAATTATTCTAATCTATTTATTAAAATACCTTCTTCTGTTACTCCGTTAATTAACCAAAAATATTAATTGATAATTTTTAGTAAATCTTAGGAGTCTAGTTGATTAAAATGATAAATATATTTTTTATATAAAATTAGGTTAAAATACGATGATACTATTTAATATTATTCTAAAACATAAACCCAACAGTGCACTTGCTTTGCTTAGGGCCTTGGACTTAATTAATAATCAAAATTTGGGTCCACAACACCAACACCAACACCTTCCAATTCCATGCCTGGCCATGCCAGCAAAAATACAAAACGCAGCTTCTGCTACAGCGTTTTACAAAATTAAATTTAATCAAGTAGTATGAATAATATCAATTGAAGATGAGAAAAGTCCAAGTGCCTCTCCCGGCCAGAGCTTTCCAACTAAAACTAAAAAAATAAACATGTAATACAAAAAGTAGCACAGTCTAAGCAATAGACATCCAACTATAACCTCACTGTCCCTCACCTCACTTCCCTCAGACCCACACACCGCCTCAAATCAGGCGCCACCGTTACTGCTGGCTCTCTCTCTCTATCTGCCTTTTCGAAATGGGCTGCACAGCATCCAAACTGGACAACGAGGACACTGTGAGGCGCTGCAAAGAACGCCGCCGTTTGATGAAGGAAGTCGTTTATGCTCGCCACCACTTAGCCGCGGCTCATGCCGATTATTGCCGATCCCTCCGCCTCACCGGTTCGGCTCTCTGTGTTTTCGCAGCAGGCGAGCAACTCTCCGTCTCCGACCAAACTCCAGCCGTTTTCATCCACCCACCAAACCCCTCACCGCCACCACCGTCAACCAATCACAAAACTCCACGCGTGGTACCGTCTCCTAGTCCCCGTCTCCATGCAACTCCGCGTCCTCCTTCATTTGCTTCTTCTCCTTCTCCTGCTCCAGCTCCAGCTCCAGCTCCTCCTTTAGAAACTTCAAAGCCCGCTAACATTGTCACTTCAAAACGACGTCGTAAACCACAACCGAAACTCCCTCACATTTTGTCAGAGTCGAGCCTGCCTTCGTCTCCTCGAAGCCGGATGTCGAACAATTTCTACCCAACAGCTTATCAAGCAAACTCGAACTACTCGAGCACGCCTTCACAAGCTTCCTCTGTTTGGAATTGGGAAAATTTCTACCCTCCATCGCCTCCCGACTCCGAATTCTTCGAACGGAAAGCACAAGAAAAGCTCCGCGCCCAACAAAATCAACATCAACATCATTTAGACACCGAGCGAGATTCCGAAACCGAAACCGAACCTGAAACCGAAACCGAAAGATCGGAATACGACTTTTTCCTACAGCATCCGAACAACCGCTATAATCAAAAGGAGAATCCATTTCACAACACGAATAACAGAACGAGTAGCATGGTTGACGAGGAGACAGAAAGGGAGGAAGTCCATTGCAGCGAGTGGGGAGATCGTTACAGTACCACGACATCGTCGGACGAAGAGGAGGAAGCGGACAAAGAATCGAGATCCGAGATGGGAACCCAGTCGACTTTCGGGACGTCGGTGAAGCAACAGCCGATTCATGCCGAAAAATCGGAGGATGCGGCGTCGTCTTCGGCGAGTTATCGGACCGGGGAGATCTCGGATATGAAGATGGTTGTGAGACACAAGGACTTGAAGGAGATTGTAGAAGCGCTTAGGGAGAATTTCGATAAGGCGGCTGCAGCCGGAGAGCAGCTCTCCGAAATCTTGGAAATCGGAAGAGCTCAGCTTGATCGTAGTTTTAGACAGTTGAAGAGTAATTTTTTTTTTGGGGGTGGTTAAATTTATTCTCTTGTTTTTTTTTTTTAATTTATATACTAATCATATGAATATCATTATTTGTTGCAGAGACTGTCTATCATTCGAGTAGTATGTTAAGCAACCTGAGCTCGAGCTGGACTTCAAAACCGCCGTTGGCTGTTAAGTACCGTCTCGACACCGGTTCGCTTAATGAACCGGGCGGCCTCAGGAGCCTTTGCTCTACTCTGGACCGGCTTTTGGCTTGGGAGAAGAAGCTGTACGAGGAAGTGAAGGTTCAAATTTTTTTTTTTAATTCCAATTTTATTATTTGTTGTTTTTGTTTAGCTTTTGGCTTTTAAACCTTTTTATGAATTTTAAATTTTTGAGACAAAAAGTATAGAGAAAGAGAAATGGCTAGTACTGGTAGCGTAAGTCCACCGCAGAATTTGACTGGTGACCGGTGAGGCTAATTAATAATTTACCCATCCTGCCGGCTGTCATTTTGACCAAAATGACCCTGGGGACCTCAATACGTCCCCACATAATCTCCTTTTTCTGGGGATAATATCAATCTCGTTGCGTTGTCATGATTTGGACGGTTGTCATTTAGCAACTTTTTGATGGAAATTGAATGATCAATTATTTCTTATTCTTTATTAATACATTCTATGCCTTTTTTATTTTTATTTTTTCTTCTTTCTAATTTGATTTAATTTATCCAGAGTGCTAATGCAGGCAACGAATTGTTTTTAATTTGAATTTTAGGCTAGAGAAGGTGTGAAGATTGAGCATGAAAAGAAGCTCTCATCTCTGCAGAGTCAAGAGTACAAGGGAGAGGATGAAACCAAGATAGACAAGACGAAGGCTTCTATACAGAAGCTGCAATCACTAATTATTGTTACATCTCAAGCTGTCAATACCACTTCATCTGCCATCATTGGTCTTAGAGACAGTGATCTTGTTCCACAGCTGATTGATCTTTGCCATGGGTAGCCCACTTTTCTTTTCTTTGCCAATCCTTTAGTAATCACTCTATCAATCTTTCTAGTTGATATCGGATTATTTTCTTTTTCAAAATTTTCCAATTTCTTCATAGCGTGGATATGAAAATGGCAAGTACATTACTTATTTAGAATCATTTCTTGGGGGAGAGGAAAGCACTGAGTGAGTGGTGTAGTGATACATTTTAAGTTACATCCATCCGGCGGGGGCATTCCCTATGGCTTTTATGGAAGTATGGTTGAAAATTTGTAACAAGTGGTTCAAACACACAAAATATGCAGTATAATTGTGAACTTTGTTTATATTAGGAAATTGAGTTTGATTTTGAAACACTTCATTTTCTCCAAGAAAAACATGACAGTTTGGACCTCTGGCATTTTGGCTCAGTAGGTGAATCATTATGAGACACCTGCTCTGCTATGACCTCTTTCTTGGTCCTCTCTGTAAGAAATCCTGTTGTCCTGGACTGTTCCAACTAGAAACTACTGGCTACCTTCTCATATCAGACGGTGGCCCAATACTGCAGCTCACCCACAGCTTTGTCGTCCTTGATCTCCAAGTCCATTTCTTGCCCAAAGGGCGATGCATGAGTTTAGAGTTAGGTACATTGGATTAACTGATATGGCCCGCCAACATTGTCTATTTCTTAGACTAATAAATATGCAATGTCCCATCATACTTCCCCTTCTCCTTTTCCAAACTTGTTAAGAAATTAATAAATGTATGGTTACTGAATGTGGCAATCTAAGTCAATATCAGTTGAATCAATTCTAAAGAACAAAGTGTTTTCTTTTTCCTCCATGCTTACCATCCATGACAAAATCACAGTTTGGTTCACATGGGTTGTTCCAGAAAGAATTAAGAATGATGTAGTAAATTCCTGTCTTTGTTATCAAAATAGAGAATCAATTGAGTCCCTCAACTGATGTGAATTTAATCCATGTTTTTGAACATCTGAAATGTTGAATGCAGGTTCTTGTATATGTGGAAGTTAATGCATCAGTGCCATGAAGTTCAGAATGACATTGTACAGCAAGTCCGTGGCCTTGTGAACCAATCAGCCAAGGGTGATTCAACTACTGAATTGCATCGACAAGCCACTCGTGACCTAGAGTCAGCTGTCTCTGCCTGGCACTCTAGTTTCTGTCGACTGATAAAATTCCAACGTGAATTTATCCAGTCCCTCCATGGGTGGTTCAAGCTTACCCTTCTTCCTGTCAGCGATGACAAGGTCATTAGCATCAGAGAACCCTCTGAGGTGTATGCATTTTGTGATGAATGGAAGAATGCCCTTGACCGTGTTCCTGATACAGTTGCTTCTGAAGCAATCAAGAGCTTTGTCAATGTTATTCATGTGATATCTGTTAAACAAACAGAAGAGCTCAAAATTAAAAAGAGAACTGAAACTGCCTCAAAGGAGCTTGAGAAGAAGGCTTCGTCGCTACGGAACATAGAAAGGAAGTTCTACCACTCATACTCTATGGTTGGTCTTGGACTTCCTGATCCGGGGCCTGATAATGGACAGGTGTTAGATGCTAGGGACCCACTTGCCGAGAAAAAATCTGATCTTGCTGCCTGCCAAAGACGGGTGGAAGATGAGATGCTGAGGCATTCTAAGGCGGTAGAAGTAACTAGAGCAATGACATTGAACAATCTTCAGACTGGCTTGCCGGGAGTATTTCAGGCATTGACCAGCTTTTCAGGCTTATTTACTGACGCGCTTGCAGTGGTATGCACTCGTTCTTATTCTATCAAATAGATACATAGCATAATTGTTCTACTTGAATTTTGAGGTAAGTTGAAACTTATAAAAGATGGATTTTTGGCCTGGAAGCTCCTATCATGTTGCTTTTTTTTTTTTTTTTTTTTTTTTTTGGTTGTGGGGGANCATGTTGGTTTTTTTTTTTTTTTTTTTTTTTTTGGGTAGTGGGGAAGGGGGGTTTTGATATGTAAATATAAGGATTTTTTGTGGTTTTGGCTCTTTTAATTGCAATTTTGGTGTCCAGGGAAGGGAATGTCTTTGTACAGGAAATTGCTTTGATTATTGTATCAGAAATTGGCAATTTCAGCAGATAAATAAATATACAACTGGTTTTCTCTCTTCCAAGTTGTTACAGCAGATGATTAAACATCGATTATACAATTCTGACTCAATTGGTCTTGTAGGGACCAGATTACTCATCATCAATTATTACTGTGCTTTTTCTTTTCTTCTCATCATGCACTTAAAATGAAGTATGAAATGAGACAAACTGCTTATATCGATTGAAAATTTAAGTGGGAGTTTTGATGTTTTCTGTGTCTATATTCAACTTCCAATGCAGTAAATTACCCAGAATGTCTTCTTACTATATATTTTCTTTTAAGACCTCCAACTTTGGATCCTCACAGACTGCCTTTTTTTAATCATAATACCTAACATAATTTTTTTAATTTTAAATTTTTTGCTTGATATATTGCTTATTTATTTATATATTTTAACAATTTTTATTATATCAGAAGATTCTCACACCATCCGAATTAATTTGGAATAATTAAAATAAAGAAGTAATTTGCTAAAATTGGGAGAAAATAACGGTAATAAGCTTCTCCACACGACAAGATGATAAGATTCCGATGTGAAATAGAATACCCCCACACGTATCCAACCATTTAAGAGCATGAACGGATGCAGGGGGACCGAGTGTGATTGAATGAAATGAAAGTTGAAGATTGTGGGCCTCCCTCAATTCCTTCTTTTAACGTATGAGAACAACATAAAGGTGTTGCCATTGTATTTGTAGGGTGTTTTATACTCATTCTCGTCTTCTATTTACTTCATTTCTCGGTAGGTTCCTGTTGTTGTCATTTGTAGCATATCTATGAAAAAACAGTGAAAGAAAACTCCACCTTGCACCATCGCAATTCGCAACTGTGATAGCAATTTTAAATAGAAAGGAAAAAAGTTATCTGATATGACATGGGTGCGAATATTTTAAATTTAACCACTATCTATAATTATATAAATGAAGCCCACCTATTTTGGTTTCTTTGACAGCCCCACCCCTTTTACAACATTTCAATTTTCTAATCTTTCGTGTTATTAATCTATTTCAAAACCCAATTACCAGCCCTCTCAAGACATCTCGACTCCCCCGAAACCCCAGGGCCAGGAGCTGACACTCTGTGGTTTTGGGGCATACTGAACCTGTTCTAAGGTTCTATACTGTGTAAGTGGACTCAGCTGGTACAGCCCGACTCCCCAAGAATTTCAACATCTACCCATCAATTTTTACCCGTGCCTTGGTATTAGATTTTGACCATCTAAACTTGCAAAGTGATGCAAGAATGGTCAAGTTTCGTGGAGAAAGATCAATCGCCTCGTTTTGACATTTCTCCTTCCAGATCTTCTTATATATAATATAAACCATAAATTGTTTCAAATGAACACAAAGGAAAGGTGGAATAATACCAATAAACCAGTTAAGTCGAAAAACGAAAGTGGGACATTCTTGAAGCAAAGTAAGTTTTATTCATTCAAAAAAATAATAATAATAATCCCAACTTCTCCGTTACAAGCACAAATCCCAGCACTGTATTTCACTATGTGGAATTACTAGGAATTCTGTTTCTACACAAGTAGACGTTTCTCTTCAATGTATTCTTCAAGAATACTTGAAGAATCCATCTCTTTCACATAAAAGTTTGGGCGCCACAACAAGACAACTGTCATTTATCCATAAATCCGTTAAAGAACAATCACATTAGTCTAAAGTCTTACGACTTCCACGACTTTGCAAGGGTGGCATTGAAATGGTTTTCGCAACGGAATTGATATCTTCGGCCCCATTATTGACTTGTTTACTGGATTGTTCTACGCCTATTCCTGAGCGTCAATGTGTGAAAATCGTCATACATAATTCATGCCAAAAACTTTAGTCTGCCTCATTAGATAACTCGGGGGGGAAAAATTTTATAAACTCGGATTCACAATATTAGCTCTATTAGAAAGATAAAAAATACTCTAGTTGAAGGCTAGGTTTTCTTGTTATCCAAATCTATTGCGATGATCACGGTGTGATCAGACAAGCTTTGTAAACTTAAGCTATTGATTTCCAGATGTGATGAATTTTTCTCTCAAGATATAGGAAGCTGAACTGGATTATCAGCACAGGCAAACTCTAACTGGATAACTGATGATACACATACAACACAGCACAACAACCAACCCTTTCATCCCCAACTAAAAGAACTCGAAGTCTAGATATTTACCCCCAGACTTTGGTTCTGTACCCACCATCCTTTTACTGCTGCTGCTGACCCCTACTGGATCAACAGGTCCAAATTTCCCAGGAAGTTCAGTCTCCACCGGTCTTGGCACCTCTGGTGGTGTACTGCACCTTATTAGAGCCCAATTCACACCTTCAAAGAATGGATGTTGCTTTATCTCAGTGGCTCCCCTCTTCACGCCTAGCCGGTGCTGCGGTTCCTTCACCAGCAGGCCTCTTATCAAATCACGACTTGCATAACTGGTCGCTGGTGATTCTGGGAATCTGAGTTGTTGTCCCACCACATTAAACAATGTAGCACGGTTTCCTGAGCCCTTGAATGGGGTTTTACCATACAGTAGTTCATGCAAGAAAATGCCAAATGTCCACCAATCCACTGCACTACCGTGGCCCTCCCCCTTGATAATTTCAGGGGCTAGATATTCATGGGTTCCGACAAACGACATGGACCGGGCTGCAGTAGGCTCTGCAACAAGCTCTGGAAGTGTACTAGCTGGCAAGCCAAGGTCAGATCTAGGTTTTCGGGGTTTCTTCTTGCTTTTCTGAGGGAATATCCGGGGAATAAAACACGCAGGCTGTATGCATACAGATGAGGGCTCAATACAGACAGGCTGAACACAAAACGCACCCCCAGCTGCCCGCTTTGATGGATCAGAATCAAATGATGAAGTCTTTATCAGAGTGGGGGAAACTGTGCATCTTAAAGAAAGGTCAAAGTCTGAGAGCATAATGTGACCATCATCGCGGACAAGAACATTTTCAGGTTTCAGGTCTCTGTATACAACACCGAGCATGTGGAGATATTCAAGTGCCAACAAAACCTCTGCGGCATAAAATCTGCATATGAAGAGGAAAAGTAAATAGTTTAGACTTGTCCAATAAATTTTCACCTGCAACTAAGACATACAGATACAAATGTCATCTCAAACATGATAAACATCATTTAACGGAGACATTAGCTCTATAGCCTTCTTACTAAATGCGATATATACCAGACCAAACATTAATGAACTGCAGCTTAATTGTATATAGTCTAAGCAACTTATGTTTTTCGTGCATTAAAAACAAGCACTCAAATGACTAGCATCACTAAAAGGAAATGATAAGTTAAAGCAGTGGCAAAAGACAATTATCACTCAGAAACATTAACGAGCATGTCAAGAGCATCCAAGGATATCACTAACGTGGAGATCTAAATCACCTGTCAGCTATGAGAGCAATAGCATCAAAGAAAGAACTCTGGAATCAAAGGTAAAAGGGGACTACTGAAGCATTGTCCTATAGAAGGGGAAGGGCAACATGTAATTTAAGATGTCTAAGGGGTCAAGAATTGAGAAAAAGTGAAATAAGGAGAGGAGGAGGATTTTGTGTTGGCAAGCCCACAAATGTACTTGTTGTTTCAATCCATCTCCTCATAGAGGCTCCTTAATCACCCTCAAAAACTCCCAAGTCCTGACATCCTAACACAGGAAAGAAAGAAGCCATCCTTTCTAGTTCTTACAACATATTTACCCAAAATTCTCAAAATGCAAGACAAGATCATGCTACAAAAAACAAAACAAAGACATAAACCCTTGTTGTATGCTGATACTTGAAACAACAACAAACCGGGGAACAAAGCTAAGAGAATGTCAGAAGATTAAAAACTGTACCTTGCAGCATATTCAGAGAAATGTTTCCCAGGCTGCCTTTGCCTCAAAGTGTGCAGATCACCTCCTGGACAATATTCCATGACTAAACAAGAGAATCTGTCAGTCTCAAAATGTGTATACAAAGTTGGCAGAAATGGATGGTCTAATAGCTGCAAAATCTCCCTCTCTGTCTGAGCTCTAGTCAACTTCTTCCTACTAGCAAGGGATGCCTTGTCCATTACTTTCATTGCAAAATAACACCGAGTACTGCTCAGCTCTGAGAGATACACACTGCCAATATCACCACAACCAAGTCGTTTAAGTAATCTAAAATGACTCATGCCCAGGATTCCATCTCGCACTCGGATGGCGAGGATAGCCTTCCACCTAGGATCATTTCCTTTGTGAGGTTTATTGGCACTCCCAGTAATGTTGCTCCAATTACTATCATCACTTAGGCCGCTGCTATCACTTGCTCTGCTAATACTAGTCTTTGCACTCTCAAGCGAATCCCCTCTAATGCTCCCTTTTGCACTTTCACAGTTCCTCTCCACACTAAGCATGCCATCACTTGTAATGGCATCACTCCGATATGTACTAGCACAGCTGTTGACGATGCTCATAGCCGTGACAACGCCAGTACTGTCAATGCTACTATGTGGACTTACATTGCCACTTGGAGGCAAAGAAGCATCCCACACACATTCCTTCTCCTCTGAATCTGGCAGAAGGAGCGAGTTCTCTGTATTTTGTGATGCACGAGGAACTGAAAATGGAGATGACAATGCACCTAGGTCACAAGGTTCATCAACCAAACTTTCTGCTGGTGAGAGAACAGCTGGGATTGGTTTCTTTTGGGGAACCCTGATTGAAAGATCTTCTAGAAAAGGCCCTTTCCTTGACAAGCTTTTCATCAGGCAAGCAGGATCAGATTTGTTTTGACCAATTGGTACATAGACTTGCTTCATTAGATCTGTATCAATTGGTTCTGCAGGATGACTAGCCCCAGAAAAAGAACTAGAGCCACCATCATCAAACAAATCATCGTTTCCCTTAAATGTAACAATATCAGGCATATTTTCTTCCCTGTCAGGCAAAGAATCTTTTCCCTTCCATGACTTTACAGGAGGAGGTGAGTCTGAATCTTGGAAGTCTCTTGCATTAGATCGAACCACTTCTCTCATTAAAATTCTATGCACGTTTGATACCTGACCAATTTCCAACCCTGGGGCCAAGCAAGAATTTGATATCCGGACCGCAACAGGCAATTTCCCAGGAAGTGCCTTTGATTCTGGAACCTTTTCCATGTCTGATGACCATAGAACCTTTTACACGGAATAATCTGTCGACAAAACAACCCTACAAATGAGAATAAGAGTGAGTTTAGTAACTATTTATTTCACAGCTTAGATCTAAACAAACATTCAAAATGACATAATAGAGTAGAAATAACATTAACTTTCCTATCACTAGGCTACTAAAAGTAGAAATATCATCAATCCAATCCCACACAAACAAAAACAGAATATATATATATATGTATATATATAATATCAATAATGGCATAGAAAATCAGCACCTAGGTTTCCAGATCATGAGATATCTGCTGTAAACGGCATATAAAGTAGCAATAGTCGCATCTACCATAGATACTCCATATTCTAGCTCTTAATTTAAACTTTCTATCCCTATATTTTCTGGGCAAAACCAGAACAAAAAGAAGAAGAAAAATCCAGCAAATTTTGATTCATTACAATGAACAACGAGTTTCAGAACCTCATTAAGTTTATAAATACATGATAGATCAGGAATCGGGATTCACTACCCCTAAATCAAAATCGTTTGCGAGTAGAAAACCCTAATTTACCTCAGCAGATCAAGCAAATGACCTGTCAAATAATTAACTTCACTAACAATAAAACCATACTATTACGATATATTAAATCAAAACCCCAACCAAAAAGCGGGAAAAAAACACAAGGTCAAGAAAGCCAAAATATGAAATTCTACATGTTTTGTCTATTTTCATTGAAGAGCACAGCACATTGCCAACATACACACTTGAATTCTACGCAAAATATTCAACAAAACAAGAAGAATCTGAAGAATTCAAAGCGAGTAATGGTACAAATAGAAATAGTGATCTCAAAACCACAACAAAAAAAAGAATCAAAAGTAGAATATCCATTTCACTCAAACAAAGAAACTAAAATAAAATAAAATAAAAACGCACCAGTTAAAATCAATGATAAGAATCTTTACGGACAAACCAAGAGCAAGACAGAGCAGCAAGTTTTGCACAAGAATCAAGCAAGCATTTCAACAAGCTCTCTCTCTAGAAACTCTGAAAATAAATGAAGGGTTGTAGAGCCCGAGCGAGTAGAGCTCGGAGCTCCTTCTTTGCTTTTGTTTTGTTTAGATTTTCTCTCTCTAGACTGTGGACAGACTCCTCTGCAGCTGCAACTAAAGCTTTTGTTGATGGTTAATGTTGCTTTTGCTTTTTTTTTTTTTAATAAAATTAAATAAAAGAGAAAACTTTGCTTTGTATAGGCAGTACACTTTAGCTTCTGAGAGCAGATGTGAACGTATTTGTGGAAGAGGTGGGGCCATCAGTGCGTCCCAGTGGCCCACCTGCTTCTTCTTTAAACTACACTTCTTTTCAAACGTGGGGACGCTCCTACCCTCTGTGTGTGTGTCATAACCATGATCCATTTTTCTCAGTGAATCGGTTTGGATTCTGTTCATTTCCATTTACAATCGCATTAATAGCGCGTGTCGATACGGGACCAGCGACTACTGTCACTACTCTACTCTGTCCTGCTTGCTTAAGCCTTTAATTTGGCATTAACTTCATTTGATGGTTCCTTTTTCGGCTGTCGCAATCTTCTTTGAGTGTTTATAAAGATATATATACCACCTGTACTGTATTTTCTCATCAAAATTTTCACCTAAGATCATGACGTAAATTTTTTGTTATTTATCTCATTTTATCTTTAAAAAAAATTAGAAGTAATTTTATAAACATAATTAATTTATATAATTAATTTCCTACAATCTGTTATGGTGCAATTAAATGTTATTAAAACGAGTTGACTTCCATTTAGTTGGATTTGAATAGGTTTAAATTGATGTAATTATATTCGTTTTAATTTGCTATCTGGAATTTGAATATTCATGGCGAAAATAACAATTTTTTTGTGACAAATTAAACAGTTGAAGAAAGAAGTAAAAAGGTACAGAACAATAGATATGTGGTAGCCGTACGCTCTAAGATGGGAGCGTTTAGAGTGCGAGCGGGGACTGTCTATATGGAGTTTGAACGATGAAGCGACGAATTGTGAAGTTTTGGTTCCTAAATTACTAGAATTAAAAGTGTCAAGAGATGCTTCTTTGTGAGCATAAGCAGATGCAGATGACGGGTGGTGGCGACACTGATGTTTCCACAAAATTGGTAAACGATAGGGTCCACCACGTCGGCCAAGAAAAGATGGACCCATTTGGACTATTGTAAATCAATAATCATCCTCCTCACCTTACTGCCTTGTAACCGTAGGTGATATGTAGTATTCAGGTTTCGGAATTAAGGAACCAAATTAAGGAGAAAATTTTTGACCCATTATTAGATCTTAGTATCAAACGCAAAGCAGTGACCTTTATTGAAGCTTTAAATTGATATTGTATAGTGCAAGAATGGGATATTTGAAGAGCAGGGAACAGCGCAGTTCCCACTTTGTACAGAAAGATTCTCAATGATGCAGGTCCAGTCCACTTACGAACAGTTCATTATTGGAGGAAGGTGTTGAGGATGAAAAAGGACGTGTTGTCGACAATACAAATACAATTGCGGTTGTAGAGATTTGCAGGAAAATGGCTCGAGCAATGGATGGGATTTCGACATTCAAGAAAAGGACGCGTGCGCGTGCATGGTCAATAAGTGTCTTGCTTGCATGGCAGTCAATAATGGACAAAAGCCGCTACCAACGGTTGGGGTTTTGGTCTAGAACCGATGAAAAAAATGACCGAGCAATAGACCACCAGACCAAGTCAGTGAGGGGTCGGCTTCCTCTCTGCTATTTGTTGCTTCAAATTTGTTGGGTTAATTTGATAATGATCATTGATGAGGGGCTAGTTTAATTTAAAATATATCAAATATTTTCTCTAATTTTCTGACTAAATTTAATTTTAAAGGCATTGATATAGTTGACCCATCATCTCATATGAATCACATTTCTCAAATTGGTATTCTTTCTATCACTATTCGTCCATTTCTAGTAAACATTATCTGTAAACGTGTCTAACAACTTGTGGAAAATGATATATTTGTCGTTAAAATTTTAATTTAATTAAATCATAAAAAAAAAAAAACAAGGCGGTGTTACATTTGAAAATGGTCCTCCTAATTTAGTTATTTTTTTATGCGGAGTAGTAGTGCAGTCTAACGCTCGAGGGAAAATATTTTGTTAAACAACAAATGATGTGGCAAGATATTGGATGGATGATGTGGATCATGATTGGGAGACTTTTTTTGTGAGTTGATGGTCACGATCAAAGGTTCAAGTTGTCATGTGAGTGTCTCAAATCCCATAAAAAAGGGGGAATTTACTCTGACCCCCCAATTAGATTTCAAGAAAACACTTAACCCCACACTTTTACTAAACTAACACTTATCCCCCAAAAAATTATCACTGTTTTCTCAAAACTAACACTTACCCCCCAAATATTTGGGGGATAAGTGTTAGTTTTTTAGAAGTATTTGGGGGGTAAGTGTTAGTTTAGTAAACGTGTGGGGTTAAGTGTTTTCTTTAAATTTAATTGGGGGGTTATTGTAATTTTTCCCATAAAAAAGTTACAAGTTAGTGATTAGAATGATTAGTTGAATATTTTACCACTCATTTTAAAAATTCGTAAACCCACATTTCCAAAAAAGAAATGTTTTGTAATCTATCGTGGGCCTAGCGGTTGTTACCTTGCTTTTTGAAAGGGCAAATTAGAGGTTTGAAAGTATGGGCTTTGAGTATTGGAATTAGGAAAAGGGAGCCATTCAAAGGTGACTTCTTTCATGATTCCTTTCTCACTTGAGTTTGGTCCACTACAAGCTTAGCTTTTTTCAGTGCCTACCTATTCTTGCCCTATTGCCTGTAAATCCTGCACCAAATGAGGATTATATTATAGCTGTACTTTTCTTTGTGTTCTAATTCAGTTGAGAGGTGAGATAAAATAGAGTAATTAGTTGTCATTTTCAACTCATTTCATGTCAATGCTCTCTAGAACTCTCTCTATGTTTTGGGTGGGTTTGCTAATTTTTAGACGCCTAGAATTAACCACTTTGGGTTGGGATCCAAATTGTTTCCAGATTTTGAGAAACAGTAAAAGACGGATTTTGAATGATATAATAATACCATCTTTTCTTTCATTCGACTGTTTATCACGTGACCTACCGGTGACTCATCCTATGTATCACCCAATCACGTGCTTGCGTGAAATAGTATAAGAGCTTAGGCCATTTGTTAATTGTCCTTTCTAGCCTGGTCCATCATCAAAAATTTTTAGTCAGCCTAATAAGATGATACGTCTTGCACCATAGCATAAAGGAACGTGGAATTCTTGTTTATTGATGTTCTATTTTAGTTTCTTTTACCTATACGGAAACCGATGCATTGTTTGGGCTAGGCTGTCCCATGGCCATGCACGAGGCACAATGGGCTGGACAAAGAACTGTCAATACCACCCTTGTCCATCTCCATTCTTGTTTTGATAAGAATGATTATTAACATATGTATTATAAGTTAACATCTTAACTATTTAATATTTCTCTTGTGAACGTTTAATGTGTCTTTTATCACGAATATGGATCACCTTCCAACACTTTTCGCACATGTAGGAAGCATGACTGCATCAGAAACTGTAAAAGAAACCATGAATGAGCTGCGTGATTACACCCCCATATGGCCACGTCCGCACCATATTTACTATCTCCCAACTCGCTTTCTAGGCCAAGCCAAGCCCTGGAAAAAGAAAGCCTACATGCAATGATGCGGCGGAGACGCCTCATTCTAGTTGCATTATTACCTTCAATCCTTCTCTTCCTCTTCTTCTTTCTCTACATCTTATTCAATGTTGGAGTAAAATCCTCAATGCTAGCTTCAGCAAAGCATGCCATTACCTTTAATCAAATAAATCATAAAGATACCAAATTTAGTCTCTTAATTGGAATCTTAACCCGCCCAGATAATTACGATCGTCGCCATTTCCTTCGTCTTGTTTATGGTATCCAATCATCTTCCCTAGCTGACATTGACATAAAATTTGTCTTCTGCAAGCTTACCAAAGAGGAGCAAAGAGTGCTAATTGCTCTAGAAAGTTTACGTTACAACGACATAATTATTCTCAACTGTACTGAGAATATGAACAATGGGAAGACGTACACGTATTTCTCTTCACTCCCACACGTCCTCTCACGCAAATATGACTATGTTATGAAGGCTGATGATGATGTTTTCATTAGGCTTCTGCCCTTGTCAGTGTCACTGGAGCCATTGCCGAGGCTGGATTTGTATTACGGCTTTGTAATCCCATGTGGCAGCATGAACCCATTCGTGGATTACATGTCAGGAATGGGCTTTCTGTTGTCATGGGATCTTGTTGAATGGATTGGAACCTCAGCTATAGCGGCAAATGAAACGTTTGGACCCGAGGACAAGCTGGTTGGAAAATGGTTGAATCTGGGCAATAAGGCGAAGAATCGTTTCTCTAATAAGCCTGCGATGTATGATTATCCGGGAACAAATGGTAGGTGCTCCCATGAACTCATACCTGACACCGTGGCAATTCACAGACTTAAGAGGTGGGATCAATGGCTACATGTACTTCAATACTTTAATGTCACTACAGGACCACGTCTCTCCAACCTGTCAATGTGATCGATTTTTTTAGAGAAAAAAAAATGCCCAATTGCTAAATTATGATAATTAATCTCTGTTTTAATTTTAACAAGTATCATCACTGCTGTACCCATGTTTTCGCCAACACGAACTCAAACCCATTACACATACATCTAATTTAATTAGAAAATATATTTTCAAACTCAAATAGTATGTTTCTTATTCACATCTATGTATTAAATAACAAAAAAGTAATAAATTTTAATATTAAGGAAATAAAAAGTGTTAAAAGCGATTTTATTGAATGCTGCGAATCAGATATTTGTAATGTGTCTTTTATTGCGGAACCCGATTCATGTTCACTATCATCAATTTTGTGCGTCCGACTCATAGACTTAACAACTAGTCTGGGGTTGCCGTTGCAGTTTGGTGCCCGACCACGTTGAGTCTAGAGAGAAGAGGTGGTGACATTAAATCCATGCGAGAGAGTAATTGTCAAATTATGAGCTCCGTTAACGCCACGTGTTAGCAAGTCTACATTTGTGTTACTGTTGCAAAAGAAGTTGACTGAAACCCGACTCAAAACAACGGTTCCACTCTATGTCCGTTACTAGGCCAACCACCTTCCTTGTTGTTGACGCGTCGCTTTCTTTCGTTTCTTGATAATCAATTCCTCCAATTCTGTTCTCGAAAAGCCCTAGATCTTTCTCTCTCCCTGTAAGCGCCATGGCAGTTGTCTCAGCCAGCGCCGAGAGGATCAACTTGTCTGGACCTATGGACCCCTCTCCCTCTAGATTATCCTCTGAATCCTCTTCCTTAGCCAATATGTCATGCGCAGCCGACTCGCCTGATAACAATGATCAATTCACTTCTTCGCCAAACCCTAATAGAGACAATGAAAATCAGGTTTCATCATTTCTACTTTAATTTCTTTATTTTCTGTAATTAATTTTTTTCGGATTCTTATTCGGTGTGTTACTACTTTTGTAATTACTTATTCAATGTTACTGAATTCAACTTTTGCTCGGGCTGTTTTCTAAGGAATCAGAAAATAGTAGAAAAAAGAAGAAGTGATCAAGGCGGTTCCATCTTTAACAATTTTTTCAAAATATGAGCTCAATATATTGGTTAATTTTCAATTTCACTCCTAATTTAAGATAGTCAAACTATCAACTCAGTTTAAACTAGATGGTTAACGGTTCACTCTGTCTCTGCGCCCTTTTATGCTGCTCTTTTGATGGTTAAGAGTTTGGTTGAATCTGATCAGTCTTTGGAGATGGAACGAGAACGAACTGTTTAATTTTAACTTATGAATTGAATGTTTGAATTTATTTATCATCTTGGAATTGGACTATGGAAGGTTGCTTATATTGGCCCTTAAGTTGTCTCAATTATGGAGCTCGCATGAGTTGATTGCTCTTCTTGCGTATAAGTGTCAACATAATTGCTTTACCTGTCACCATGGAAAATACTTGAGTGTCTTGAATCCTTGACTATTTTCTTTGAAATTTTATTTTGGCGTTGATAGTGTTAGTTTGTTTATTAAATGTGAGGAGAAGTGGATATTTATTAACATCATAAACTCCTATATATCTCTTGTGCTTTTATATTACAGTCCTTGGCGTCATTGAGAAGTGAAGAGTATCGGCAATTGTTTCGTCTTCCACCCGAGGAAGTGAGTCATTTTAGGTTTTATAATTGTTTCCTTGTTATCCTTCTTCATCATGCTTTTAGCATGGTTAAATTTTAGTTATATCTTTTTATTTTTTATTTCTAAACGTAGGTTCTTCTTCAAGATTTCAATTGTGCGTTCCAGGAGAGTATTCTGCTTCAGGTAATGTTGATCTTTAAATTGTCTCCATCGTCTGCTTGGTGTTAACTTAAAATGCTCTATAGTGCTGCAACTTTTTTTTTTTTTTAAATTATTATATTATGTTTAGGGTATGCCACGTTGCTGTGTAAAATGATGTCAGATTGATTTCTGTGCCACCATTTTTGCATCTGTACTTTTTTGTAACTTTAGTGGTTGTAATCACTAAGCATGTTTCTTTCCTGATCTTTACAAATTATTCTCCTATTGTAGGGGCATATGTACCTCTTTGTTCGCTATATTTGCTTTTATTCCAACATTTTTGGATTTGAGACAAAGGTAATCCTAGAAGTTGAGTTATATATTTAAATTGCAAGTTATATCGGGTATTGTCGATAGCAATTCTCTGTTGAAATTTGACGAGTTTATGCTCCAGAAAATTATCCCATTTCATGAAGTTACAGCTGTAAACAGAGCAAAGACAGCTGGGATTTTCCCTAATGCAATAGAAATTTTTGCTGGAGGGAGAAAGGTACTCCTATGTGCCAAAAAGATTCTTTGTCCAATATTAGATTTTTGGAGGATGTCTCCCGAATATCGTTTGCTTAATTCCAACTTCAAATAAATGCTGCTTAACTCTAAACTCACTTGTTGATTTGACAGTACTTCTTTGCGTCATTTCTGTCCCGTGATGAAGCTTTCAAGATTATTAGTGATGGATGGATACATCATGGTAATGGTTCACTAGCAATATGTGAACAGCAGGTATTTAACAGCATTTAAGTAGTTAAAATTGAGTTTTCAAACCCAACCCCCAACACCCCCCCACCAGGCAGATGATCCTATTATTATCATGTTAGTTATCATTGTGTTCTATGAACTGGAATAAATAACCTCATGAAAAAGCATCTATGGTTTCTTTTTTTCTTTTTTTGACTTTAGTCAGATCACCTAATGGTACACAATGTGATGGCTAGTGTCATTTAGAAAGTGACTGTTTTGCTTAAGTGCATCTCACTATAGAAAATAGAAATGTGTTAGTATATTGTTTGAGCTTTTGCAGATTTTATGTTTTTAAGCATAATAAAGCAATAAGTATTGATTCGTAATTATCTCACTGTTGGCTCTAATTATTGGATACTAATTTTCCAAGTTGTCAATATTTTCTTGTAGTAGACAAGCTGGTTTAGCTCTTAGGATTGTCTATCATTGCAGCCAAGAGGACTTGGGATCCACACTAGGTTTGGGCCCTAGGGGAGTTTTCGGTTTGGGATTGTAGAGTTAGATACACAGGGTAAAAAGAAAGAAAAGAAAAATGGGTAGGCTCTATATGATTTATGCCATATATGAAATTGAAAAGGCTAAAAGGATACATGTGTCTATTTTGCTTTGCTCTTGTTCTCTTATGTGGTGGTCTTACCTCAGGATTCATCGTCTGAGACTAGCAGCAGCCCAGAGAATGGACTTCTTGTAATTGAAAAGGTCGATAGCTCTAAACATTCCAGTGATGAGTTGAATTCTATGAAAAGGTACTTTTATAAAATTAATCATTGTAATTATGTTGGTTTTGATGGCAGCCTTAGAATCCATTATAGGTCTTACTTCATGAATCTGATACAGGGATGAAGATGTCTTAGATGATTCCAAGATAGTACCTAATGCTGAAAATGATGCATTAACTACAGTTTTGAAATTACAAAATGATAATGTGGAACAAGGTGGCGAACCAGCTGTAAATACTGAATCTGCATGTTCAGCAAAGACTTGGTCATGGAAGATAGAGAATTATGATGCGCCTAAAAGTTAGTAATTTTTTTTTTTTTTAATATAATGTTGAAGTTCAACTTGATTTATATAACATGCCTGAATATAGCTTCGTTTTTAGTAACATAGTCTAAATATTGTTATAGTAAAGTGATTATCATATGTGTTTTTGTTCTCACATCTAGCCCAAGAGTTCCTTGATTAGTTAGAAGATTGAACCAAGGATTTTAAGTTGTGTTGTCCTTTGCCCTTACCCAACTCAAGTGAAGTGATTTATGGTTGTGTTGATAATAAAACATTGAAATGTTACCTGTGAGTATCTTATGGAAACAGGTGGGACATGCACTTGACTTGAGAAATTGGATGAGGATCATGGAGGTTGGTTATCATTTAAAATTGGTTTAGATATTGGTTTGCTACTAAGATTTTGAGATGTCTCTGGTGTTATGCTCCCTCTTTTTCTATCCAACTTCTTAATCATTTACAGTTCAGAAGGAGTTTGCGGGAATTATGGATAATGATCAAGTTCTTCATTGCTTTCTAATGCTGTTGTAATAACCCCTTGAGTAGGGTCGGTACCAATTTGGGAGCCTGGCTTTCACTTAGTGCATTGGGTTGACATTTGGAGAAATTATGAGTTTAGGGTTCATTCTAGTGTTCATTCTAGTGGGACAAGGAGTTCAGCTTTGGATACTGTTAGGGTTTAGATAGTCGTAAAGTAGAAGGTTAAGTCGAAGAATAGTTTAAGACATAAACTGCAGGATTATTGTCTACAAAAAGATTGGCTATTTGACATAGTGATTGGTGGCTAAAGGTGGCAAACAAAAATATGGGATTTAAGGGTCTCTTAGGGCACAAGAAGGATGGGTTGTTATGGGGAAGTATTCAGACCTTTAAACGAAAACAAAACTTTATATCATGGTTTTCTGTGTGCTATGAATGAATATTTGATGGTGGAAGGAATTGAGCTGTTGAAAATAGCATTTGCAAAATTAGAAAGATTTGCCAAATGGTTCCTGTTTTGGGTTTCAATATCTATATACACTCCAACACTCTATTGCGGTCATATTGCACTTTGTTATTTTGTTCTTAATGCATTTATCATTATTATTTTGAGAAGAAAACATTTATGTTCTCCCTCTTATCTGGATTGTCTGTTTCTTTCGTGCAGTACCAGATTGCTTTACAAAGGTTGCAGAAACCAAGTTTCCGGTATTGTTACATTTTTCTATTAGTATATATGTGCTAAGTTTTATTATATTATAGAACTTTTAATTAACATTGATGAGTTGGAAATGATTTTTCTTTTTTATTACTTTTCTTTCTTCTGGACTACAGACGAAGGTAGAGGATATCTTTAATTTGTTTTTTTCAGATGATGCCATTGATTTTGTTGAATCTTTTCACAAAAGCTGTGGAGATAAAGGTAGTCTGTCCTGAATTCATGGAATACTTATTCCTTAGGTTGTGAATATTTTATATATGATGATTTTGTACCATATCATAGGGAACTACTTTTTTATACATTTTCCTTACTTTCACTGATTGCAGAATTTCGTTGTGCATCATGGAAACCACATGACGAATTTGGTCATGTCCGTGATGTCTCATTTCAACATCCGATAAAAATATATTTTGGTATGGATTTGTATTTTTCATATAATATGTTCTCTTATTTGTAATGAACGAAAGTTTGGTTTAAGCGGCCTTTTGATCCGAATATTGCTTAGTCTTAATTTTTTGTGCAATAAAGGTGCAAAATTTGGCAGCTGCCAGGAGACTCAGAAATTCCGGGTTTACAAAAACAGGTTTTTATATATGTCGCTCAGGCATTTCTTTTGTATATAAACATAAGAAATAAAAAATCATTCTGTTTGAATGACATCGTATTTCTATTAATATCCTGTTCCTAGGGTACAGGAGTTTGATCAAATAACCACTCCCAATGGAATGAAAGTCATATACAATGCCAAATTTGTATGAGAGCTCTTTGACTTTGTGGAAATGGGTTCTTGTACCATTTTCCAAATCTTATTGCAGTCAAACAAATGCACCATTTTTGCATATGCTAAAACTTATATCCAACAAGCAATAGGTGATGAGGCATTTTTCTGTGCATTTTTGCATATGCTTAAATATGTATTGGGTCTAGACATGAACTGATATTAGTTGGTTTTATCATATTTTTCTTTATGTTCATGCCTTTGTTATTCTTCTTTTGTGTATTCATTTACTTATTCTCTTTACTGTGGATCTCATTCAGACTATATTTTTACATATTATGTGTAGTGTCTGATGTTGCTGTATCATGAATTATTTGTTGTTCTTGACATTCTGACTTCTATTTTCTCGCAGTCATTTGGTTTTTGAGACTTCACAAGAAATCAATGACGTGCCTTATGGAGATTATTTTCGTGTACAGGTACAGTCTATTGCTGACCCATTTTGACATCTTTATAAATCTTTCCTGCTTTCCAGTTAATGTAGAATGTTATAAGAAGTTCTGATAGATGGTTTAGTAGAATCATGGAATCAGATTTTCAAGAAATTGGAAGCAGCAAATAGTCTGGCCTCAAAATTATGCATCATGTAGAAAATTAAATAATTCATACTTTGTAACCTAGTACTGCAAACAGATCACATCTTTTAACATTTAACAATTCATAAAACGTGCATTCCATTTAAGGATGCAAAATAGGACATGGTTTATCTTGTAAAATACAAAGAAAAGATAAAACTGAGCTGAACAGTAATTCCAGGACTTCAACTTATTCACAATTATGTGAAGAAAAATTGTGAAGATGCCTGGATCGAAATACTTCTATCTGATATAAATTACAGTTATGCAAACTGGTACACTGCCATATAATCATGAAATAGGCTGTAGAATATCTGTGGCTTTATATACCTCCTGGGTATTGAAAGTGTCTTTGTGATTTATTTATTTATTTATTATTATTTTTTATATACTTAAGGATCTCAGAATTTCACTATCATTTGTCACATTTCTGTGTCCTAGGGACTTTGGGACATAGAAAGAGATGGCACTGAATCTAAAGAAGGCTGCATTTTGCGGGTTTATGTAAATGTGGCATTTTCTAAGAAAACTGTTTGGAAAGGTTTGTCTCTGCCGTTACATAGACACTTATATGGAGTCACTATGAATAACAAAACATGAAAGGGAAAATAAACTTGATTGTAACTTGGTCTTGTACTGAACATCTTTGTTTTTAGACAGTATGTTATATTTTAGCAAGGACGAGAGCTTAGAAATTATTTTATATTTGTAGCTTTTGCGACTGAAGGGTTAAGCACAGTTCTGATAGTTTGATTAATTTTTTTCATGCATGACACATGATGATTAGGCTTGTGCATACTATGGAGTAAGTTTGTAGGTTGGGTTGTTAAGTTGATGTTTAGGAAAGTCTTGGAAAATAAATTGCTTTATGTTTTCTGGGTCGCTGGTGGGTGGTGGGTTACTATCGATCGGCATTTTAATGAAACTTTGTATTAGATTTGATGACAAGTTAGTACACGTTTTTCCAGGAAAAATAGTGCAGTCTACGTTGGAAGAATGTCGAGAAGCTTATGAAATATGGATAAGCATGGTATTACCTTTCCTCATTTTGATTGTTTATGTTAATTTGCTGTTATCTCCCGTTTGACATCTTTTTAACAATTTGTTTATTATCCATTCTTTTAGGCACATAACATATTGAAGCAGAAGAACCTTGAAAAACAGGAAGGTCTGATTGTGGTGGACATGCTTACATAGTTTCTTTCTGTCCGTGATACTTCATGCTATAGATAGTCTTGCATAAATTAAAGTTTCTAGATTCAATTAATGACAAATATATAAATGGCTTAAAGCAGATGCAGGTCCTGGTGGTAGCGTAATTCAGAGTGGTGAGATCCATGAAAGGGAAGTGAAGAGTGGGGAAACTTCAGAAAGGTTATGTGGTACTAATGAGCAACTAAATACAGCATTGATGTCAGATTCCATGGATGCTAACCAACAAGTTGGCAATATCTTGCAAGGAAGTTTGATTACCGCCACATCTGTTGCTTCTTTGTTAAGAGAATCGATGATAAAATTCTGTACATTTTTGAAAAGTCAAAGCCGTGTTTCGTTGATCTTAGTCATTGCTTTTGCTGTGATCTTCCTGATGCAGGTATGTATATCTAAACAGCGTGTTACATGTAATTTCTGTCCAATGGATTCCCAACGAGAGCAACTTATATTTTGACCGTTTTAGATATGTATCTATGATTATGATCACGTGCTTAACTTACTTAAATTTAGTGTACTTTAGTTACTGTAGAACGTGCTTGAGTCAGTTGTATAAGACTGATTTGTCTTTATCAAAATTAGCCACCATTTATCATGTGTAGACATGAATTTGATCATACTTTTGTGATGGTTTAATTATTTAAATTCAGGTGAGCATAGTTGTACTATTGAATCGACCCCAACACATACACTTGGCTCCACCAGACTACATGGGTGGTGCAGGTATTGGGGTAGGGTTAAGATCAGCTGAATCCGTGGCCTGGTTGGAGAAGCGGATGCATTATCTTAGGGACGAGATGCACATGGTTGAGGCTCGGCTGGAGAGGATGTGGCATGAACATGCAGTTTTGAAAGCTCAATTCAAAGATCTAGAGCATCTTCATAAGTCATAACCGTTAATAACTGTTTTTTTTTTTGATTAAATTGGTTGTATATTTTCAGAGTTTAAGTGGGCTGTAAATTCATAAATTGAGGAGAATAAGCAATAAACTACTTTAATTTCCATTGAAGAGTAGAGAATAAGACGCATGTTGTTTTTGTTGGGGCTATATAAATAAGTACGAAAAAAACCATTATATAATTTAAAAGAAGAGAATTGTAAGAAATTATACGGAAATATATTGAATATCAAGATTGGTAATAAGTAAAAAAAAAAATCACATCACATAAAGAGACACAATATTTAACGTGGTTTGACATCAATTGTTTATATTCATGGATGAGGAAATAAATATATTAGATCATAATTATATAGGAGTATAAGAAATAATACACAAATTTTGGTATTCTCTGAAACTATTTACGTTTCCTTTACTTGTTTCTTCTCATATCCTTACAAGGGTGTTTATCCTTTATGTCTAGTTATTCTTTCATTCCTCTCTCATACCAGATCTAATTCTCAATCTTATATTTTCTTTTTTATATCAGATCAATTCTCAATTTTATATTTATAGGTCTATGTAGGGATCTTCTAATTCTAATAAGAGTGGAACTCTTATTTATTAAACAACTCTATTTTCTTATTTCTTCTATTTTTTCTATGTCTTGTAGAATTCAACTTGAATCATTACATCTTTGTAGTAATACAATCATGAAAACTCTACCAAAATTATAACTTGAGAATCATTCTACCTACAACCTATAATCGTTGTAGCTCATCTCTTTTGTGTATACACAATCTCAAAAAAATAATCTTCTCATAATCTGTAACCTGGAGAGCTCAGATATCAACCGGTGTTGTGCCTACATCTCTTTCATGTGTCTTCTAACATTCTAACAAGGGTGTTTATCGCTTATATCAAGTCACTATCTCATTCCTCTCTCATACTAGATCTAATTCTCAATCCTATATTTATAGGTTTATGTAGGAATCTTCTAATCCTAATAAGAGTAGAACTTCTATTTATTAAATAATTCTATTTTCTTGTTTCTTCTATTTTTCTTACATCTTGTAGAATTTAACTTGAATTAAGAAACGAGCCACAATCCTAACAAGAATGAGATAGATGTTGTTTCCATTGGGACTCTATAAATAACTAAAAAAAAAATTTCATGTTCAATCTTCATTTCTATTAGAAAATTATGGGTCTGGGAAACAATTTTGGAGCCACCTTTACTTATGAATCACGCCTGGGTGGTTATACGTACAAGTTCAATGTTCTCCTAGATTCAAACTTGTGTGGATAGACCACCGACTACCCACCGGACCTTGATATCTCTGACACGCAAGCGGCAATCGAGATATACAGTGTATTCTCCAACTTTTTTGTTTGATCAAATTCTGGGTTCAATGCTGTATGATATGTATTGGTGTTTAAAAGATTCTGACAACGATTGAAGGAAAGAATTGAGTGGCAGTGGAAACGTGGGACGGAGGAGGGTAAAACAATAAAGTTGCAGTCGGGCATTTGCACCACTTCATATAAGACTTGTGCTATTATTATAGCGACATGCATGTTCCACATTGTCTTATTTTTCATAGCGGATCCTGACATTGCAACGAGTTTCATAGCAAAACTCAAAATAATAATGATAATAAAAAGAAGTTGTGTGTACTACACGTCGTACACGGTCTAACCGTCCACGTCCACAGTTACTTTGCTTTTTTGAATTTTCTTTTTATCTTGCACCATACATCTATATACCCAAAAAAAAAAAAAAAAGTTGCATTAAATGAGGAATAATAAGTTATGTAGGGTATCAACAAAATGCCGAAATGGATATTAATATGGTATTGGCATCCATCGTTTTCTGGCTTCACCACCGACTATGACTACCTATGTAGCATGCGCTTGAGCCTAGCCTCAACACATTACACATGTCTATTATTAGTATAATATGCCACGTTGATATTTTACAATCCATACAAGTGAGACGATTGATATATCACATGTTTAAGAGTTGCAATTAATTAATCTTACGAAATCTACAAAACGACTTGAAGAGTTTAATTAATTAATGTCACGAAATCTACAAGACGACTTGAAGAGTTTTTCTCTCCATACAAAACCCATCTCTTTTTGGGAAAAATAGACATGCAAAGCGCAAACCTAAGAAACTTCCTCTTTATCGCAATGATCAATCGTAGCACACTCGGACAAGTGAAGTCCACGTGTGGTCCTGCTGCCATTTTACTTTTGCTTTTTCCCACTACGCGACAAACATCTTGTCGTTTTGGTCAGCACACGCATGGTTCTTTAGTCGTACTAATCAGTAACGGGCTAAAAAATAAAGCTTAGGGGGTCCAAAGTTTATTCAATAGTGATCCATATATTCTTCGAGTTTAATATTTATATTTTTTTTCTTTTTTTCAATTTGAAAATATTTGAACAACAAAGTGATCACTACCACCTTTATTATTAACGTCTTACCTAAAAAGATGATAATAAAGACAAAATTCTGCTTCTTTCGAGTCTTTTGCTATACTATATTTCAATCATTAATCAAATTTATCAAATCAATAAACAACAAATCTTCTTGAAAATCTACCAAAATTTTTAAAATGAAACTCATAACCTTTAGGTTGACAAGAACCCCTTTTTAAATATTCTCTTCGAATTTGATTTTAAACATTAGAATTATAATCTAAAATTTTGGGACGTAAACCAGGATCTATAAGAAGATCTCGCAAATCAACATCCACATTTCTTCTTGAATCACCAATATTTTCCTCTTGTTGAGATGAAGAGATCATTATTGTAAATTCAACTAATTAGCTCCTTAATTTCAATTGTATATTATTGTTTAATCTCATATTCATTAATTGCAGTTACATATAGTTCGAATAGCGTAAATTAATTCTAATGTTATAAATCAAAACAACAAAAGAAAATTAATTTTATAAGGTTTAATCTTTTTTTTTTTTTTGCTTCATCATTTTTTTCCAATAAGATTAAATATTTTCTACAACTATTTTTTGTTATTGACTTTCATATTTAGTAAGTGGGTCGATAGACGATAGATCAAAAGTTTTGGTTTTAAAAAACTTTAGAAGGAACTTATTATGTTTTAAAATTTTGACAATGATTTTTTAAACATTATATTTTACTCATGAGTCATCTATATGCAAACAGAATATCATAACTTAAAAAATAAAAGAACATTATAATTAATTTGATGACAACCAAACCTTTAGTAGAATTTGTTTCCATTTTCTTTCAAAACATAGGAGATTATGAACAAACTTGTCAGTTATAGAGATTTCTTTATTCCAATCACAAACATGGATATTTTGTAGAAAGGAGGCAGAATAAACGCTTGTTGAGTTTGATGGCAGTGGAGGCATACGGAAGAAAGTAATTTACTTATATAAGGCAATGACGTCTTTTTTGTAAATTAAAAATAATTGATATTAATTAATTATTATATAATTTAAAAAAGAGGAAAGAGGTGAAACATTTTTGAAGAAAGATGGATTTATTAAAAAAAAATCTCAAAACACATAATCTAGAGAGTTCTACGAAGCCAAATGTTAAACATAAAAATTAAGAAGGGAGGTTAAAAGAGAAATAATAATTTTGAAGGGTCTAAGTGTTATAATATGAAACATAAGAGGCCAGAGGGAATAAAAGCCAAGTGGAGTCACTTGACCCACGTGACCCCATGTGGGTCCGCTCGTGGTACTAATAAGTAATTACTTGCAATTTTTCCATTTAGAAAACTCATAATACGATGAGACTGAAATCTTTTATAATTTCTTGTTCAATATTATGAACAATTAATCTTTGTGATCCCCACATATAAAAAATTTTCTTCATCTAAATATTATAAGGGGATTTACAAAAATAATCAAACCCAAGGTCTTGTATTAAAAAATAACTAAAAATTTTGATTTATCTAATCAAATTGTTGACCTATAAATCTATTAATATAACGCGTTCATCTATGATGGATCAGTAGTTTATTATAAAATAATCCCTTAAATTTAAAATTTGATTAATTTACACAATTACTTCAAGATTTTGTACTCCTTCTGCCCGCAACCAAAAAAGTTCAGAAAAAAGGGTCTAAGTTAAGGCCTGGCTTCTCCCTCCTCAAATCTCTCACCTTATCAGCAATCTCCTTGCTTGAAGCTCTAAATGGACACGTGGAACTTACAAAACCGTTAACCAAGTGTAGATATGTGCTGAGCTCGTGACAAGTGGCTACATTTCCTTTACTGAGGTACGGAGAATCCCTGCTACTAAGTCTGAGCTCTTTTCCGATGTCAGCATATGCCCACTGCGCGTCTTCCACTCGCTTTTGCAGCCAGCTTGGAAGTCCTACCACGTCGTTAACTTCTGGCTTCTCTGCCACATCATTATTGCCAATGACAAAGCCAGGTACTTTTGTAATGAGATCATCCGAGTTTACTATACGTAGGATCTTGGTCCCACTCCTCTCCAGCTGGCATCTAAAGCTTCTATTCCCTACACGTGGCCCACCGAATGAGAAAACGGTCACCATTGTTCCATTGCCAAACGTTGAGTTTATATCGTATGCTGTGAGCGTGGCGAGTGCTGCTCCCAGGCTATGTCCCGTGATCGTAATACTAATCTCTTCATCACCGTACATTTCAAGGATTCTTGAAATCTCTTTCCTCACCGTGTCTTGTAAACTCGGACACGAACTCGTCCTCGAAGTATAGAGGCTGAGGAACCCTCTCTCCACCATTGGCCCACATTTTGTAGGACCCACTTCATTGGTTAAACTCGTTAAAGTGGTACGTAGGTTTTCAACCCACTCTAAGCAAGTAGCTGTTCCCCTATAAGCAATAACCACGTCACGTCTTCCAAGTCTTGCAATCTCCTCCTTGTCCTGACAGACTGCCACGTAGCCAATCCAACTGGAACTGGTTGATACCCAACTCGGCGCTCTATCAATCCAGCTTGGTAACTGTAATCCACAAGTGGCACGTAAGTTCTTGGTGAGGCGGTAGCCTGTTTCTCCAATCCCGGACCGCGTGAGGAGGGAGTTCCTGGCGTATTTACAGGTGGCGAAAGTGGGTGAAGAAGGGTCGAAATCGAAAGACTGATAAGCCGCTTCAACGAACTGTCCATAACGAAGAATTTCACTTCGTAGATTATGGTCAAGTGGGTCAAGCAAACCTTCCCAGTTGTTATATCCTTGGTACTCCATCCAGTTCTTGCTGAGTTTGGGTGAGTGAGTGAAGGAGTCGTGTTGAAATGAGCTGGAGGAGAACTTGGGGTTTCTAGGTAGAAACTTAGAATCAATGTTCAGTGAAGGAGTGGGGGTGATGGTGGTGGTGGAGGTGGCAGAAGAATAAGTATTAGTGAGAAGGATTTGATTAGAATATTTAGAATTTGACGTTGTAGGTGAAGTAGTAGGTAAAGTAAATGACTTAACTAGTCCAATAGCAAGCCTCATATTGAAGAGGAAGAAGAGTTGAGAGTGAGTGGACTGAAGGGTATAAATTTATAAGAGGGAGCCAATGAGAGAAAGAGAGTGGACGGCAATGGGCTGCTTGCAAATTGAAATGAGTAAACAGTAGAAGCGTAGAGGATGGGTAGTAGTGGTGATGGTTGGGGGAGGGATGCAGACTTGAGTGATTGATTTGATTTTGAGTGAAAGACAGTTTCAAATGAGAAAAAAAAAAAACGGCTGAGCCTGTGAGTGAAGGTTAAGGGGGCCCAGTAGGCAGCAACACAGTTGTTGAGATTGAGATTTTGATATGCCACATCCATATCATTACTTAGGTTGAAGAAGAATTTTACAAAGTTTGACGCGGATAATGAAAAATTTTTGTCTTTCCGACCATGCAACGGCCTGTTTCTCGCACGTGGATTTTACCGGACACGTATCCTTGGTAGTCGTGCCACTCCATCCTTTTGACAAATGTCCCTTTACCAATACCCTACAATCTGCCGTCCGTACCTTATTATTTCATTTTATGCTTTAATTTTTATGTGTTTCTCGTTGAAGATTGAATATTTTTACACATCTAAAAATATTATCATCAAACAGAAACAAAAAATTATAAAATAAAATATTAAATTCATAACAATTACAATAAATATGCTAAATTCTTATAAAAGAGTTAAATAATAATAATAAATGATTTGATAATTACATCAAGTTAAATAAAAATTTGTTTAAGAAATTGATTATATTTATAGAATTAGTTCAACTTTATTAGATAAAATTATAAGTAGATCAACATTAGCTTATAACACCAGCAGCATGCATGCCCCTTTATTATTATTAAGTACACTCTATGGAAAATGAAATATTCTTTTATTTTTCCTTAATATTTTTAATATTATTTTAGTATAATAGGGTTTGTTTTATATAAAAATGTTATCATCATCGATTTTTGAAATGTTAATGCTACATGGAGAGTATTATTTTTTTAACTTGGTAAGCAAAAAGGGCGATCTGGTGACGCTAGCAATAGATTATGATATTAATGGCCACATGTCAAAGAAAAGGTCCCAGATTGTCCAATTAGATAACCATGGATGGAGCTTCATTCGCAATCATCCAAATCTACATACTTTATGCTTCTAATCAACTAGTTTAATTATGAAGCCTTAAAACGAAGATGAGTTGACTGATTGACTGCCTTTTATACATTGGTTTAAATCAATAATGATTATCACGTTGAGTAAGCACCTTAAATGATTGGATTTGACAGTTGATTAATTTATTTGGTTATCCAATCAACTTTTTTAGAATACGAGGACTCAGAGACTGTATATAGTGTTTTCTTACATAAGATAAAAGATATGTACACTGTATCAAACTATTATTAAATAATGAACAGAATGGGATAAATAATAGACACCCCCAGGGTTTAGTCTAAATAACAAATTCACCTTTATTATTCATAAAATAACATAAAGACCCCCATTTTGATATTTCAAGTAACATTAAGACCCCTATTTTCATGTGTCAAGACCCATATGTTTTCTAATTCTGGAGGTGTCTATGTTACTTTATGAATAACAGAAATTAGTTTGTGACTTAGACTAAACCTCGGGTGTCTATATATTTACCCCTGAACGGAATCAATTGAATTAATATGGTCCTGTCATTCGGCGGCATTCAATATTGCATTCAATTAAGGAGACCGAAAGTTGGTATTATTAATCATTAAGTGATGATTTGTGTATAAATATAAAATCGTGAATATAATTTTATACATAAGGCATGGCATCAAAGAACTGATAAAATGAATTCGCAAAATCAAAATATATATTACTTTATTTATTTTACCAATTATTTCATATCGTATTATTTTACATAAAAACTTTATATATATCTCAATCATTATATAATTTCTTCAATTAATTAACAACGAGGAAGTCACTTGGATATATACATGATTTTAGTTATATCATAAAATTTAAATTTCTTTATTAAGCGTTTATATTAAATTATTTTGGATTCATATAAATTAAAAAATTATTGATACAGTATTCAGTGATTTATAGTTAATTAAATTATTATTTTTTTTTAAAATCAATCATTACATATAATATCAAATGATTTTTATAAAAAAAAATTACATAAATTTTGCAATCACATGTATCCTGAAAACATATATTAAAATTACTCTAATATTGATTTAGAACATAATTAATGACATCTTAAAGGAAAGATTTAAAGAAAGAATTGTAAAAAATGGATAAAATTAAAGAGGATGTTATCTACTTTTTTAAAATTCAGATGTCATGATTATTTACTCAACAACAATTTTAAATGTTATAATCATTTATCCAATAACAAATAGTATTCAATACGTTTGACAATGTATACTCAACATATTCGATAACGTTAGTCGAGGGTTGGACAACGTTAAGCATCTAATGAGTTATGATATCCAAATTTTTCAAAAATATATCAAATGTCAACAAGATATCTTAATTTGTGTCAAAATATAAATCTCATAATATTATATATATATATATAGATATAACACCAATCCAAGATGTAATCTGGATAACCTTCTCATTTCCTGCTTATTTTCTCTCTTTTCCTTTTCTGTTTAAAGAAAAATATATAAAAGTAGAATAAAAAAATATCCAGGGAATAGTCTCACAATCACAAACTTATAGCACAGAAACAACATGCACGTGAGAAACATGAAGACAATGTAATGTATATGGTGGGTTGGGTTGGGGAATGAAGTATCAGAGTTCCCGTAGATGATTTATTTATTTATATATATGAATTGAATTTGGAATTGAAATATGAAGTTTGAAGTCCGGAGATGAAGTGTTATTTGGTCGGTCTGCTTTTTATTTAGCAGCATAGGGTGAATGTGATGTGACCTTTTATTCCCGATATTAGCTTAAAACAGCATGTGGCGTTTTATCCAAAAGGGTTACCTTTTTCCTCCTCCTTCCGACTCAGACTGAATTTAGAGTGTGATAAAAAAAAATGTCAAAGATTATTCGGCCATTAGTGGCTTCCAGTTATACCTTTTATCCTTTACCTATAATTTCATGGGACCAAAACCTTTTCACTTTTGGGTTCGACTTCGATCTACCTCTACCAAATTATATTTGCCAAGCATCTGCACAGCTTCTTTCGTGGCTTTGTCATCTTCATCCTCTGATCTTCCTTTTCTATATACGACAGTAAACTAGCTGTATATAAGTAGAAAAGGTAACCAATAATCTTAGTTTTCGACTTGACTGATTGGTTATCATTTCTGTTTTATCACTTAATATACATTGATGATAAATATTAATTATATAAGTCATCGATCATCAAAGTGAGCAATGAATGGTAACCTAGCCATGTTACATAAGTTTGTATTAATAGATAAGAGAATCTTTTTGCTCTGGGCTCATTTACAGTACATCGAACTTATAAAAATACATTTAAACCATACAAAAGTGTTAACATGGTCCAAATGGTCGTACACAGAATATACCTGCAGAAGATTTTTTTCATGATATCAGAGAGCTATATATACTTGGGATTTTTTTTCAAAAATCAGATTAATTTAGATATAGTCCGGACCCCCCCTATCATCAGCTGAGGTCAAAAGAGCAATTATGTTGGGATGGAAGCACATGCTAACAGCAATATCTAAGGAGATAAGAGGGCTAGCCAGAGGTAGGTCATTCACTCATTCTCATCATTTCTGCTACGCTTTTTTCACCCTATTCCAGGAATTAATATCGATACAGGAAAGTACAAACAGTTGAGAACAAAAGAATGATGTGAAATATGTGGAGTTGTTAGTTACTGTACTTACAAATTCTTTACCTTTATTATTGGCCTTACTCAGTGCATTTCCACTTTCCTATCCGTATAATATTCCCAAAGTTGAGGATGGAGCGGACCAAACGCGGCTTCCCCACTAAAAATGGACCCAAGTCTCCGATTCTAGATCTTTTAACCAAGATATATAGTTTCACATTGCTCTTGGAGATGGAGATGCATGAACTGGCCGGTGATAGTAATAATTTTTGGGCCAACCCTAAATTATATTTTCTCGTCAAGCTTAAGAATATTGATTCTTTTTTAACACGTTTTTGTTGAAACATTTGATTATTGAATTGTATCAAGTTTTGCCAAGTTCGATTCACGATCATGATTACAGCATCTTTTCTTAGCTAGACTAGGCGACTTGTCTAAGTCTTGACTCAAACTAAAAATAAAAGCATTAGAGGCTGAATTCAAACCATAACAATTAATAATAATTAGGAATTGATCAACATAACTTATTAGCAAGCACGTGTAATAGATAGCAAACTAGCAGCACAATGACAATTTCAGATGTTGAAATTAGATTACAAATGAGCCATGATGTAATCAAATATATCATTATTTCATGATGTTGAATTTGCGAGCCATTATCACTAGATAGAGTGAAATTGTATTTGTATACAGTAATAGTTAATAGGCCCAGATTTAGATATCGGAGTGAGCCCAATCTTCACCGCATGATGGGCCTAGTCTATATATTAGCCGGGTACGGGCCATGGATTCAGTACCTGCGGTAACTATAATTCACTTCTTATAATATCCCCAAAGCCCTCCCTTTAATATCATATTACCCTACAACCCGATGAGTACTTAATTAAATGACTCAATTATGTGATGTTCAGAAGAATTCGGGTATCGAATATGGGGATGCCGAGGATAGACCATCAAGAATGAAACCTTGAGATAAGAAATCGTGAACGCTTCGACCCTCTTAACTCAAGTTGGAATACGGTTAACCAAAAATCTTTAGAAAGAGTCGAGGCCCATGATTGTGATCCACATAGGGTGCCTGTCAACGACCACTTGTTAACTAGCTATGACAAACACGAAAGCACACCTTCAGAGATAGCCTGAGGAATAAGGATTACAGCTGTGCTTTGGGCAACTGCCTCCTTCGGAGGTGGCCCCATGAGCAGGGAGTAAATCTGCACTTCGAATGACCACCCTCACCTCGAAGCAGGCGGAGTACAAGGGCGATCTCCAGGTGTCAATACAATACAACCATAACACTACTAAACCCGGCCCCGTCTTCGCTCGTACGCAATATTATACTACTGCACGCTTGTCATCCTTCCCATTCACACTTGAACTTTGCTCGTATATAAATTAAGGAGATAACTGATAAGGTCATTTTTGAACACTTCAAACGTTACTCGGAAGAGGACAAAATCACGGTTGGAAAAGTCTATTAGCGGGACTGCGTTTGTCACGCGTGCAGGTGGGCGTCAGAGATGAGATAATGTTGACATGAACAACTCGCCTAAAATGCATAAGTTGATTAATTTGGTAAATATGCCAGCGTTGCGAAAAGTCTTGAATAATCCCTTTTACTTCCTCGTCAAGTATAAATAACAAAAATAAAAAACAAGCATAGTCAATGAAGGAGCTTAGATTATCGCACCATATTGACATGAAGAAGCTACGCGAAGGATGGCCACATTTGCGAATGTGACACGTGTGCGTTGATACAGATGCCGCGGACAGAAAGCCCATGCGTATATACATCTATAAAAGTTGAAAAAAAAGAACAACGGTGGTACAGAATAGTCAGAAGGGCAGGTCAGGTTATATCCGTCTAACCTTCTACAACTTTATCGATCAACCTCTCACAACCAGCCCTCTCAAAACCCTAATAAGGACATTCAAGAAGACGAGAGACACGATCATCGAAGCTTGGTATGTACTTTAAATTCTTCACTACTTTCCAATCTTGTTCTTCAGTTTACTTGATTCATATATAGATGCATGTGTTTCATGTGCTAGGTGGGTTATCTAATTTGTTTATATAAGAAATTATTTGCGCATGAATAGGAGTGGATCTGAACTATTAATACGTATTTGAATGTTGGGATCTTATATTAAATTTCTTTCGGGAGTGTTGGGTTATGGTAATATATATATATATATATGCTAAAGATTTTATGAGGAAATTGGGGAATGAATATTGTTTGTGTGTCTCAGAATCAAAGTCGGTTCGGTGGTCCAGTAATTTTACTTATTAGTTTGCTTTACGGCTACTATCAGCTGAATACGATACTGTCTCTTTCTACATATACAAATACAATGAGGTCATGTAATTTAAAAATCGAAACAATCACCCCCACGTTCTCTCTATTTAATTATTATTATTATTATTATTATTTCTCTAAGCAAAGGTTGGTGCACCGCACCGCGAGCCCTGACTAATTCACCGTTTAAAGAGGTGTTTGAATTAGCAACGCGTAGCACAAGTAGAATAGAGGCATGCCACTCTCAGCACCGCCACAATAAGGATATCTTTGATACTGCTAGCATCTAGTGTAAACAATGCCCTGAAGTTATGGGACGGAAAGTACATCATCTTAGAATCCTGAGAGTAATAGTCGCTTAGTGGAAATGCCATATTGTAGTTTATGATTATGTATGTAATTTTTTAATAATTGATACATGTTATATCTTTTTAATTACTTTCAAGTAGATATTTTTATTACTAATTGATAGTAAAGTAAATCTTTTCAAAGGGTATTTTTTATAATTATATATTGATATTTAATTAAATAGACTTACTAAATTATGTACTTAATAGATCTTTCTCCCACAAAATTTTCTCGACCAAGTGATACAGTTTTTCCCATCACTCCTTGGTAGGTTCTGTGACGGATGTTTTGGCAAATTAAGAGCTGGAAAGAGGGAATTGTAATTTATATATGAGTTTAGACGATCAATTGTAATTTAGTTTACGATTATGTATTTAATTGTAATGTTTCTGCTATACGTTTTGAAATTATAAGTTAGGTAATTAGTTCTAGATATCTATGGTGACTTTATCAGCAACAACACTTACTGTGACACGTTTGGAACCCTAGTAAAGTGGAAAGAAGTCTGCCACTCGATGTCTCAAACATCTCCTTTCACCCACCACCCAAGCCAATACGTAGAACGTCGTTAAAATTTTCTTTTTAAAATTTTCAAGGACCACCTTTTAAAAAACAGGGTTTCTGATAGTTATCGGGATTACCTATAGTCTCTTTTGATTATCCACTTAATTTGAACAATGGTTGATTTTCTATTCATCAATAAAAAATCTTTTACATTACCATAAAGAAAAATATATAAAACATCAAACAATGCAGTAATGTTATAAATATAAAGTCTGTATTTAAATTTTATATTCTAAATATGATATAACATCGTGTGAGTGGTAAGATAAATTTATTAATATAGTATTTTGACTTTTATATATTCATTTTATTATTTATATGATGTCACACCGGTTAGGATAAAAAATTGAGATATAAACCTTATGCTTATAACACTATTCAATATATATTTATCAATAGAACTCATATTATATATATGCTTTCCAGGTTAGGTTACGTGAAGTAACCAATTGATACAAATAACTTTACGTAGATGAGCTAGTTCAATTTGTAGGATTTCTTTTAGTTATACATATAAGAGATGTTGAGATCAGTTTTACTAGTTGTTAAATCGAGGGTTAGACGCTGAGGATACAGATGGTAAACAGGCTTTGGCTTTTCTTATATATTTCAAACCATGAATGATTTTCTTGTGTTCTAAGTGTTTTGAGCAGCCAACGTTAATAGCACTAACGGTGCTTGTGTTTTATATATATTTATCTAGTGAGTATTGGTGTGCTCTCTGTTTCTACTTTCTACCCAAAGCCCTTGCAAGCTGATCTTACGATTTGGCTCCGATATTTCTTTCCTTTTCCCATTTTAACTTTCTCATGTTACGACGCAGGTTAAATTTTTTGATCCTTATCTTTGAGATCCAATGACCTTGTAACAAGTGGACTCATTAATTTCCAGGTAAGGTTGATTGTGTTTAAACAAACATTATTTTTGGGTGTTGCTTCTAAGCTGCATGCGGTGTCTGTATATATGTATGTATTAATTCTGCAACAAAATGCTTGTTTGGGAGACCTGTAAAAAGGTAACGGAATTATGGGGTTGATATAAAAATTTAACCAAATTATAATTTTCTTATCCGTCTAACAAAGTTGTAATTTTTGTTTATATTTTAGTAAGATGTCGAGTTCTTGAGTAAAATATCAATCAAGATATGAAATGAAGATTGTTCGACAACTTAATACCTTAGTCAACCATTTATCAACTATTAATAAAGAACCACATAAATATCATACAAAATTGCCAACTTGTGGGGCCAGTGTTTCGACGCCTTATTCTACAGCTCAGAAATTTAATTTACTCAAAGTTATAGAAAAATTAGAATTTTAAAAAAGTTATTCAATATTTGCTTTTCGTAATTTTTATTAAGGTTTGTCCTTTTTGGTTGACGGGGACATGTTAAACTTGACATGGCATAACTAGTCTCAAGAAAGAAGGCTAACGAAGGTTAAATCAAACAGTTACTATCATATACTAGTCTGTTTCATGCCAGATTAAGTAAGTAATCATATTTGTTGCCCATCTTTTTTTCTCTTCGTCACGTGATACATCCCAGTGTGTTCTGGTATTTACAATAGGTGGTTCTTAATTTATTAAATATCATTACACTCAGCTTCTGTGTGTTCGTTGAATACAAGAACAATCATAAATAACATTTATAAACTTCTTGGGTAAACATATCCGTACAGATAATACCTTACATTAGTGCCCTCGTGTTGAACGCAAACTCAAATAAATCAGTAATCCACATGGCCCTTCGTAGTTTCTGGGATGTATAGCACCTTGTTGACTCTTAAATGCTAATTAATGTCGGATGGGATGTCGTCGTAACTTTGAACGATGAGCACTTTCTCGTATAAATTTGCTTTGACGGGCCCTTCCTCGTGTCGATTTTGCAAATTTTTTGTTTAGTATGAGTTTCACATGGTTAGCTTATCTGTCATATTCCAATTTCAAATTTTTCAGTCTTTCGTTATTTATTATCACTTCAAAAACTCATTTTTATTTTTCGCAAGTCAACTCTCTATCTATCATTTTCCATATCTTATCAAATGAACTGATCATTTGTACGACAATGAAGAGTGGATCAGAAAATGGAGGTGATTCCATGATTAGTACGATTCATTTTGAAAATGTCAAACTCCGTAAATGGTCGGCGTGGAAAATGAAGAGCACCACTAATTTTCACAATTCAGGACTCTTCGGACCTTCTAGCTTGACATTAATAGTGTATTTAATCAACTGGGTTTCTGTTGCTTAATACTTTTTTAACTTTCCGAGAGAGAAATAATATAGGTATCCAGCTAGAAAAGTAATATGAACACCCGAGTTCTTATTGTGTTTATATCCTTTTGTCTTGTGTTTCACTATCTGATCTGATTTTGACTTAACCCCATAAAAGTCCAAGTTGTGAGTCCAAGTTTGGTAGTTGGCAGGATTCTGAAGATTCAAAATTAGTTGAAATCTTTGAAGCCGCAAATAGTCTGTTTTCTTAGAGGAGGTAATGAAGAATCATTACAAGTAGAGCTACCAATACCACATTCAATTCCTTCACCTTCATATACTGGACCAGGTAAGATTGCTCTACATTAGCAATCCAAGTTCACAAATAACAGTTATGGATATGAAAAGTTTGTTAAAAGCTTATTCCGCAAATGTTGTTTCACAGTAGTCGAAAATGGAAATTAATTAATGCCATATTTACGTTGACTATGGAATACTGAAATAACTAATGATTTGACCAAACCAATATGTTGTGTAAATGTGATTGGTAGAGTTTGCTTGATGTGAGTTGGAATCTTGAATATTTGGTCACACTCGCACACCCTTGTTTTACATAACTATCTTCTTGAACAAGACCACCGACGACGGACCATCTGATTTGTACAAATAATAATAATCGTGACCATACCACGTTTTACCAGCCCAAGACGTACCGTCACCGTCACATCCACCTAATATTCCTAGCTAGCTCAGTATCCGCCAACGTGTCAGTGTTGTATCGCACGGTTGTATAGGACGGCTTTTTCTCTCCTATGCAAGAAGAAAATATACATATATACTAGCAATATT
>JANLJB010031233.1:0-86098 GCA_026212285.1 Bursera cuneata
GGCTACGATCTTGCAAGCTGCACAGTATATTTATTTGGTGAGGTTGGTGATAGTTACATCCACCTAAACTAATGGCTTTCCGAGTTTGGTAGATTCCCCATTTAATGTTCAGAAAACCATTTAATTTTTACATCAAATTCTCTAAACAATTTTCATTGATAGAAGTATCCATAAATTATATTAGTAAATTTTCATATAGTTTTTTATTTTTATTTTTTTATAAGAAGTATATGATGTTATAAGTTTTGTTGTTAGTAAATACTAATATTAATATGTAATTAATACCATTTATAAAAATGGGGTTAGCAAGGGTCGGTCGTGTTATGGGTTGGCGTCGGATTAATTAAGATAGCTATCACAACATTCAATTCAATATAGTTGATTTAAAAGAGGACAGTTGGACTAGTTAAATTGAGATGTCGTCGTTTCCTCATCTACCTGATCAATGAATTCTTAACCAAAAATTGCAGCTTACAATAATGGATATTAGTTGCCCTATTTAAGGATGAGATCGTCAAATAGCATTTAAGATCTAATAAAGGATGAGGATCTGCTTCTCGAGGTCAATAATTAAACTCAAAGAGAATGTATTGAAAAAAAAAATTGTTTGTTTAATCAAATCGTTGAAATGTAAGATTATTAATATTTATCTATGGATCTATTAATCTGTGATAGATTTATGAGTTGATGGACTAATACCATAAAACCTATGAGTTAATGATTTACTAGATAAATTAAAATATGTAATTTTTTTATTTCTTAATTTAACCTCTTAAATTTTGTTATTTTACATCATTACTATAATTTGTTTTTACTTGCAAATTAAGATTTGGGTTTGGCTTTGCATCGAAATTAGGAAATTATAGCTTGCCAAAACAAATCCGTATTAGAATGCAAAAGTCCCACACGCAACCAATCGTCAAACAAGAGGCTGGAACTGCACCCTATCTCAAGAAAGTAAGATCACCAATAAAAGCAGGAAACCAAATTCAGCAGTTCAAGCCTCCAACAACTCCAAGCTAACCTTAAAAAAAAAAAAAAAATTATTATTTTTTAAAAAGATGTATTATTCAGTGCATCCAACGGCCACCAGCAACAACAACAATAACATTCTTTGGCCTTCCTGCATATGCTAGATTTCCAACTACAGATTGTTTCCCGTATTAATTAGCGCTTTCATGAATCTAAAATCAAATCCAACATCTCTCAAATACTCGCATTTCAATGCCATAGCATACACGACGACATCTATTGTATGAACTTTATTTAATAAACCAAAAAAGTCTAATTAATTATTTGTCGGTACCATATCACAAACGCTAAGTCGCTTAACCGTCCAAGCTGACACATAGATAAAATCCCAAACAAGTAATTTCACTCTTCAACGCCCACATTTAAAACCTGGCGCTGCCCCTTCAAGGCTCATCTCCGTTCCTCCTGCCCTTWATCACTTCCACTGAAGTGAGAGAGAGAGAGAGAGACATAAGAGAAAGAGAAATTTCTGTAGAAAGAGCTACTCGTTGCATCCCYTATTGGATGGGCAAAAAAATGTCTGCTAAAGAGAGCCGAAAGTTTCCGTCSATAACGGAATGTAACGGCTCAACGTATGGGTCGATCGCGGCTGATCTTGACGGAACTTTGCTTGTTTCTAGAAGTTCCTTCCCATACTTCATGCTCGTTGCCATTGAAGCCGGTAGTTTCCTTCGTGGTCTCGTGCTTCTTCTCTCTCTTCCTATCGTCATTGTTGCTTACCTCTTCATATCAGAAGCTATTGGTATTCAAATCCTCATCTTCATTTCCTTCTCTGGCCTCAAGATCCGAGACATCGAACTCGCTTCACGGGCTGTTTTGCCTAGGTACGTACGTAACGCGAAACCAAACCCTAACATGTATAAACGATAACAGCACTAGTTAAGTTAGTTTCACCTTTAATGACAATATTTGAATGATCTTAGACTGACTGGATACTAACCGTGCGCCGTGTGGTAGGTTTTACGCGGCTGATGTGAGAAAGGAGAGTTATGAGGTGTTTGACAGGTGCAAGAGGAAGGTGGTGGTGACGGCGAATCCAACGCTGATGGTGGAGCCGTTTGTGAAGGATTTTCTTGGCGGAGACAAGGTTTTGGGCACGGAGATCGAAGTGAACCCAAAGACGAAGAGGGCAACCGGGTTCGTGAAGAAACCGGGAGTGTTGGTTGGGGAGTGGAAGAGGTTGGCCATTCTCAAGGAGTTCGGAGAGGAAGCACCGGATCTCGGGATTGGGGACCGGGAGTCCGATCATGATTTCATGTCAATATGCAAGGTTTGTGTTTTTTCTTAATTTATTTTTACATAATAATAATAATTAAGGGAAGCATAAAGTACACTCATTAAAACATGTTCCACTTCACATATGAAGTATTCCGTTTGACGCTAATTTAGGATGAGGTCAGTGATATAGATTTTTATGAGAAGATAGCTTGTTGAGTAGTTAACGTATAAATGCTATTACACTTTTGTTATTATTATTATTATTTTGTCTAAATAATATTACTTGCCGTACCTTTGCTTCCATAAATTGTTTAATTCGAAGAACAAGGAAGCCATCGGACAAATTGTTGTCATCAATCAGCAGCGTCCCGTCCGTGTTGGCGTTGGCCAGAGACTATTGATACATGTTATGTCAGGTTCAAGCTTTAACCCAATGGGACCACAGCCTTTGCCTTCCCCAACTGCCAGTGTAAAGATTGGGTCGTGATTCATAGACTTAAATTAATTGTTCAGCTAACCAGCCTAACATTATTGAAATCATGATCGTACAAGTCCGAATACATCCACCGTTTGATTATCTTTCTTTCTTCTTTAGTCTTTGGTTAGTAATTAACATGGAAATATGGAACTGTGACTGCAACATAATTGTATGGACATTATTGTAATTTTAGGTTAATTTGATCATTTTGTTGCACCATAGCTTATAATCTTTTTTTTTTTTAAATTGCTTGAAAGCTTTGTTGATTTGATATTAAAATAATTAGACTAATGTGATAACTTTTATGGATACTGTGGGAAACAGGAGGGCTACATGGTGCACCCTAGCAAATCAGCCAAACCTGTAGCACTTGATCGCCTTAAAAGCCGGATTATCTTCCATGATGGTCGTCTAGTTCAGAGGCCCACCCCACTCAATGCCTTGATCACATATATTTGGCTGCCATTTGGATTCATCCTCTCCATTATTCGTGTATACTTCAATCTCCCCCTCCCTGAGCGTATCGTACGATACACATACGAAATGCTTGGCATCCATCTCGTGATTCGCGGGAACCCACCTCCAGCCCCATCTTCTGGTTCCGCTGGCAATCTCTACGTGTGTAATCACCGCACACCCCTTGACCCAATCGTGATTGCTATTGCGCTTGGACGCAAAGTTTCCTGTGTTACATATAGCGTAAGTCGCCTCTCGAGATTTCTGTCACCAATTCCAGCTATCGCTTTGACTCGTGATCGGGCGGCTGATGCAGCCCGAATATCAGAACTACTTCAAAAGGGCGATCTAGTGGTGTGCCCAGAGGGGACCACTTGTCGTGAAAATTTCTTGCTGCGATTCAGTGCATTGTTCGCGGAAATGAGTGATAGGATTGTACCAGTGGCAGTGAATTGTAAGCAAAATATGTTTTATGGCACGACCGTACGCGGAGTGAAATTTTGGGACCCATATTTCTTCTTCATGAATCCTAGGCCCACGTATGAGGTCACATTCCTCGATCGTTTGCCAGAGGAGATGACGTGTAAGGCTGGAGGAAAATCAGCGATTGAAGTGGCGAACTATGTGCAGAAGGTATTGGGTGACGTTCTGGGGTTTGAACGCACGGCATTAACTAGGAAGGACAAGTATTTATTGCTGGGAGGGAACGATGGCAAGGTGGAGTCAATGTACAACGCCAAAAAATAACCAAGTATGTTTTGCTTGGGGGAATTTACTCTGACTCCGGTTAGATTTCAAGAAACATTTAACCCCACACTTTTCTTAAACTAACACTTATCCCTCAAAAAATTATCACTGTTTTCTCAAAATTAATACTTACCCTCCAAATATTTGGGGGGTAAATGTTAGTTTTTTAGAGGTATTTGGGGATAAGTATTAGTTTAATAAAAGTGTAGGGTTAAGTGTTTTCTTCAAATTTAATTGGGGGGTTATTGTCATTTCCCCGTTTTGCTTGCCATTCTGGTAAGGTATTTGATCCTTCTAGTCAAACAAGAGTTATGTGTCATTGTTGGTGGGACTTCTTTAATATGGTTGAGTTGTTTTCCCCATTGTCTCAGTTTATAATCACAACTGTAGAATTGTTGGGCTATAATGATAATTTTTTTTTTTTCTGTACAATTATTCCCGCTGCGGTTGACATTGATATCCTTGAACAAAGTGAATTGAGGATATATAAGGATAATATATATGTTTTGTTTTCATTTGATATGTGTATGGAAGTGATCCAGAATCCAGAGAGCAGCATGGACAATGTTCTGTTCTAATGCACGACCTAAAGGTAATTGCAAGATTAATTTTCTCTGTGCTGGTTAAAAAAAGATGTGTCTCCATATAAAGCAATCCGGACACCGAACCGGGGGAAATTTTATCATTTGCTATTGATTGAAGTTGTCTTTCTACCTTGAGAGCGATTTGCAAGTTGCACGAACGAGTATATAAACCATGCAATTTGGATGATGATGATTTCAACAACCAACCATATTTGTAATAAAAATTTCTATATAATTTACCAAGTCAGTAGCAGCTTTTATTATGTTATTTTGCGATTGCGATTTTTGTTACGAGAGAGAGGTTCACAAATCACAATTCTCATGTTTCGAGTTCTATTGAATGTTATGCACACGGGTAATCAGAAATTTTTTCGTGGTCGGGTTAATTTATTATTTCAGGTAAATTTCGATGGTATGAAAAAAATATATTAATAAAAATATATTTACACTGGTAAAGAGAAATATAATTATCTTTATCCTACAAAACTTAAATGTATGATTTATGAATTAAATGATAAAAAAAATGATTGACAGGTTGATAAAATTCGTATTTTTTAAGAGAGTAAAGTGTTAGAGAAAATAAAAATGTCTTAATCATATATATATATATATATATATAAACTGTCAAGGAAAAGGGGTAATAACTTAAATTTTGTCAATTTGATAAATAAATATTGATTTTTTTTTATATATTAGTATAAAACAATGTCTAAAAGTTATAAATTTTTTTAAATAATTGTTAATTTATAAATATTTATTATTATTTTTTTAATTTAGGCCAGTGCAGAAAGAAGTAGTTCCGCCACCGATATTATGTGATATACAAACTGATACCCTGGGTCGAATTTGCCATAATATTGTGGAGTTCGACAAGCATGAAAGAGTGGAATTGGTTAAAATTTTAATAGTTGGTTTAATACAACAGAAATTTTTTTCCTGTGGTAGATAGTATGAATATTAACTATACATAATTCCTCTAAATCAGTACGAGAGCGTCAAAATAAAAGAAAAAGCAAGACTTTGCGTATAGAATTCTGGCGCTATGTTTAGTACAGCCCAATTCTGACGTGTCATGATGCGAATATCCCACGCATGCAATATAACCAACGCCACCCGTAATGATTTAAATTTTAAAGAAAAAACTGGTCCACTTCATCCCTTTTTTGCGGTGGGTCTTTGCATGAATGGAACTTTTGCGATGGAGAAATATCTCTCAGTATGCAGTGGTAACGGCTCAGATTGTCTCAACTTTATTTCCCGAAAGAACCCCTTGCTCGCCCATTATTTATCGTTTTGCCCACCAAAAACAACGTTATTTCGAAGTGCATGGAAGGGTATTTGCATAAACAGCCCGTTACTTTCTTCACCAAGATGATATCCCACGTGTCATCCTCTCCACCATCCTATATTCCGTATGTTGTAAACCACTGAGGTACTTCCCGCTTTTGAATCATTTCACAAAAAAACCGCTCTGTTTATCCTCTTCGAACTCAGAGACCAGCATCGAGAGCTCAAGAACGACGAGGAATTCTTGATTCTGCTATTGCCGTCGAATTCAGAGATGCTATAAGTTAGCTCTGACCTTCACTTTTACAAAGCTTCTGCCAAAGCAATGGCTATCGGCGGCTTGATTTCCAGCCGGAATTTCGGTTCTTTTATCAGTTCAGGTATTAGCTTCAAGACATTAAATAAATTTTAATGTTCATTTTCTTAAAAAAATTAGCTTGTCTACATGTAAGTGCTTTTATTTTATTTTATTTTCCTTTTAATTTTCTTTTCTCCGCTAGATAAGTAGCTGCATTTCCTGAATTTTTCTTCGTCTTTGCGGATTCATCACATGCATGATCAGATATTTTATCTATCGGAGGGTTGGCATTTTTTATTATGTATATATTAATCTAAATTTTACTCGGGGGTAGATAAGAGTGTTCTTGGATGATTTGAATTATATAAATTTAGCTACAAGTTCTGCGGACTTCTTTGTTTTATTTTTTTTGGGGAATTGCTTCGGGTTTCAATATATTGAACAGCAAATAATGACTGATAAATTGTTTTATTTTCATGCATGTAGCTTTTATTGTAGTCCATATTTACAGAGTTAATAGTGCACGCAATGTTCTAATAGTTTGTTGTTTGGAAATCGATGGGCTTGAGGTAAATCTAGTGTCAAAGGTTGTTGACTTGATTCTTTTCTCAGTAGAAGCTTTGGAAAATCCGCATAGTCGGTGTATGTAGTGACTGTTTTTGTAACGTGTCGAAAAGTAGGTGAACTTCACTAGACATGACCCTACAGTTCATAATAATAATAAGTGTAAATTTTGGGATAAATTAATTTAGTAAGCATTTGTTTGTATCTCATTTGGGGGGGATTTCGAATATATTCAAAATTAAGGTGGTGTATTAAAAAATAATCAAGATTATAAAAATTTTAATTGTCTAATCAAATAGTTATAGGACTAAAGGGCTAAGCAACAATGGGCCAAAGGTCCTATGACCCGTTGGCCTGTTTGAGTCAAAAGGCTAAAAGGCGTAAGGTCTACAAAGATCTCATGGCTCGTTGGAATATGGACCAAAAGCTGATGGGCCAAGCACCAAAGGGCCAAAGGTTAAAGGTTTTGGTTAAGCAATCAATTAAAATTTTAGATATATTACTTACCTTACAAAGATCTCATGGCTCGTTGGAATACGGACCAAAGGCTGATGGGCCAAGCACCAAAGTGCCAAAGGTTAAAGGTTTTGGTTAAGCAATCAATTAAAATTTTAGATATATTACTTTTCAACTCGGACCAAATTTTAACACAATTTTTCATTTGGCGGGCTTTTTACTAGCATTATTGTAGTCTTACCTTCTTTTAATTTCTAAATATACACGTTACTTTTACATTTGCTTAATAATAATGTTGTATGTATCAAATTTATAATTGACTAATGGTTGTTAGAAAGATTATGTCATGATCTAATAAATTATCGAGTAGCTTTAATATCATATCATTGAGGATGTATAAATTGGGATCGGTACTGAATTATGCAAAATTGAGTATGGTTTATTTTCCAATACAATTGTTGCAAAATCAGACTCATTAAAGAATGTAGGGAAAATTTTTACATTAGTTGCGTTCGTTGGAACCTTGTGTAACTGAATTTTAATGGTTTTATTGAACACCTTTAAGGAGCTTCTTGATGTTTGGCAGGGCACTACAGCCAAAAGGAACAAGCTATTTCTCATCTCAAGGGGGAACCATTAGGTGTTTCTGTTGCTCAGAATGTGCAAGGAAACATTTTCTATAAAAAGTTGTGTAGTCGAATGGTCAATGGTTTAATATCTGGATATTCATATTTCCACCTTGGAAAGGAACATCCTTTATCTGTGCAATGTATTCACAGAGTTTATCCTCGACAAAGAAGTACTATAAGATGTGAATGTCATATTTATTCAGAACATTCACTTGGTAGTTGGCTCAAACCTAGGACAAAAGACAGGATTGGTGCAGACAATCACCAAAGTCTGCTATTCAGAAATGCTAAGTTGAATAGAATTCGTGCCTTCTATAAGTCTGAGGAGTTTGACATAACAGATGCCAAGGTAGAGTCACTGATATCAACTGAAGGGCCTGGTGAGGCTGTTCTAATAGAAGGAAATGCACAGAAAACATCTCCTTGGTGGGAGCAATTTCCAAAACGCTGGGTTATTGTACTGCTCTGTTTTACATCATTTCTGTTGTGCAACATGGACCGTGTGAGTATTTCTTTATTTCTTAGTTTTTGTGTTATAATTGTAGTTTAAAGTTTTCCTGGTTCAATAAAATTCTTCAACTTATTACTCTAAATTCTTCTCAATTATATGTGAGGTGCCTTCGGTTAGATTGGGCAAAGCAACATTATGTTATAGTTAGTCTTAACATGCAAGTCCCCTAGATTTTTCATTTTTGGTAAACATGAGCATTGCATACTTCTAGCAAGCTTGTGAACCCCAATACTTATTTTAGATGTCTCTTTTCTTTATATGTTATCTAATTTGAAAGTTTGCTGCAGGTGAACATGAGCATTGCAATACTTCCTATGTCAAAAGAGTTTAACTGGAACAGTGCAACAGTGGGTTTAATTCAGTCCTCTTTTTTCTGGGGCTATCTACTCACTCAGGTCCACTTCAAATACACCCTGACTACCTTGAAGATAAACAAAATTGGATTAAATCAGTTTTGAAAATCTTGGTATAAATGAACAAGCATATCAATGGCTGCCTTTTGTTTGTTCCATTTATTGTATTAAAGGATGTAGTTTTTTATCCTCATGACTTTCCACATAATGTTCTATATTAACTGATTAAATGATGTGAGAATCTTTTCTTATAATCTTTCAATCTAACTATACATCTCTACTCTTCTGGCACATAGATTATTGGAGGCATATGGGCAGATAAAATTGGTGGGAAGTTAGTGTTGGGTTTTGGAGTGGTCTGGTGGTCAATAGCTACGATTTTGACACCTATTGCTGCAAGAATCGGACTCCCTTTTTTGCTTGTCATGCGTGCTTTTATGGGGATCGGCGAGGTTAGCAACTTCCCATTCCTTCTCTTCTTGTTGAAGCTCTTTTTGTTTTTATTGCCTAAAATACCTAAACTAGCTTTACTTTGTTGGCAGAAAAGACAAATAAAATGTCCAATCAGAGAACGAGAAAAAAGAATGAAATTAATTAACCTCATGAGAACAACATTAGAAATTGCAAAATTTTAATGTGCGCTTTGTAGGTTAGACTTTGATACTCTAATTGTTAAAATTTTTGAGTTGGCATGTGGTCCTTGTAACTCATGGACTTATAGTGTCTTTCTTTAGTGCTAAACTGTTTTGAATTTGAAATGATATACAGACATACGCACATACCATTGTATACTTTTGATAGTGTGGCATCACTGCTGCCTGGCTCCTAGTTTGGAGATTTGTCTCTTTAATAAGCAGATAGATGTATTCTCATTGGTTAAATGTGATTCACTTTTTTCACAGGGTGTTGCCATGCCTGCCATGAATAACATACTCTCCAAGTGGATACCAGTTTCAGAGAGAAGCAGATCACTTGCACTAGTTTATAGTGGAATGTATCTTGGTTCTGTTACAGGGTTGGCTGTCTCTCCCTTTCTAATTCACAAGTTTGGTTGGCCATCTGTTTTTTACTCATTTGGCTCCCTAGGAAGCATCTGGTTTGCACTCTGGCTGACAAAAGTAAGTTGATTCTTTTAACTATTTTGCTGAGGGTTAGTGTAATTCACACAGCTTTAGAAAGAAACAATTTACAGTTTTTGTATCCACCTCCTGCAAAATCAAATGGGACTGTTCTGTACATGTTGAATAATTTAGATCAAAACAATCTGAACTTACACATTTAATGCATTATCTGCACTATGACTCCGGCATATTAATCCTGAAATTTCTGCTGCCCTTAGTTAAAAAAAAAAAAAAAAAAAGTCATTTGTGCTTCAATTAGAGAAATCTGATATTGGATATGTTACTCAGAAAGGTGAATATTATGGATGTAAGTCCATTGTAGATGTCATCCCACTGGAAGTAAATCTGAAATAACTTTTGGCTTATTTATGGTTTCTTCCCAGGCATACAGTTCCCCGAAAGAAGACCCAGATCTTAGAGATGAAGAGAAAAAACTTATATTTAGTGGCAGTGTCTCAAAGGAACCTGTTACAGTAATTCCGTGGAGGTTAATATTATCAAAAGCTCCTGTCTGGGCTCTCATAATCTCTCACTTCTGCCACAATTGGGGAACCTTCATTCTGTTAACATGGATGCCAACATATTACAATCAGGTATATCACTATGAGATTGGTAATGATTGCTGATGTATGTGATTTAAGCACCTGACAGTTGAGATCGGAATGTTGGATGTGACATGAGCCTTTCTGCATTATAGTCGAGAAAAAAGAAAAATGCTCGAAGTTTAATGGTTTTTGCTATACACTTTTATGTAAATTTTTTTCAGAGTTTGACTTGTATGTCTTGGAATTAATACTTCTTGTCTGCTGACTAAATACACTTCTGACAACAACTTCATTAACCTTGCTAGTTTTTTAATATATAGTTTTGGCACTACCTTCCCTGCTAGACAAACAGGATTTTACAAACCATTGTTCTTTAACCTTTATCACGCATCAAAATTTCCCCAAGTTTTAGGTTGAAAGTGATTAAGATCAAGAAGCAGTGCTTTTATACAGGTTTTCTTCAAAAATTTGCTTCTCATTAGATACCTCATGAAATTCTTCGCATTCAGCAGCCATATTCCATTGCAATATTTTCTCTTTTCTCTCCTTTTCTCTCTTGTACAGGTCCTTCCAGTTAGAACCTAGTTTGATGGCCAATAGTCTTCAACCTGTACACCTTATGAGCAAATCAGTATCCTATATATTTAATTCAGTTTTACAATTTACAATCCCTATAGAGTAATCTGGCTAGTTGTTGCAGATAACTGTATTGCTTGCTTTCCCTTCATGGTTTTCTTAAACAATTCAGTCAATGACCAAGGTGAAGAGATGCACATTAGAATTTCACAGCAAGTTGATAAAACTCTGTTCTCTCAGGTGTTGAAGTTCAACCTCACTGAATCTGGACTTTTTTGTGTCTTGCCCTGGTTGACCATGGCTGTTTTTGCAAATTTAGGAGGCTGGATTGCAGACACACTTGTTAGCAAAGGCCTTTCCATAACTTCAGTTCGTAAGGCAAGTATTAATACTTTTGCTGATTCATACTCTACTTTCTTGGAATTTTTGCAGCTAAATATTGATACCATAACAAAGCATTCCAATTTAAATTGGTCTTGTCCATATGGATAGTGCCACAATGGTATTACCAAGAAACCATCCCATGGTTTTTATATGGATTATGGTAGCATTCCACCAATTTAATAATTCTTCTGTAAATCTTTTTGAATTTGCAGATCATGCAGTCAATTGGGTTTCTTGGCCCAGCATTCTTTCTCACACAGCTGAGCCATATCAAGACTCCTGCAATGGCAGTGCTATGCATGGCATGCAGTCAGGTATGATTTCTTAGTTGATGCCAGTTTCACCTGAGCTCAGTTTATTTAGTCATCTTCAGTTATATGTTGTTTCATAGATCTTGAAAGCTTTGTTATTTATTGCGAAGTAGTGTTTGCATCACAGATATGTGGTAGATGTTGATTTTATAGTGAAATCCTATACAATTGATGTTCGTGAAGTTTATAGAAACTGAATAGCTAAAGACATAATCACAATCATTCTGGAAACATCTGTTGTGACAGAATTCTGACACCCGTTATGTGACATTACTATTAAGCATCAACCTTAGTCTACATATAAGACTTGGTTTAAATGTGAGGCTGCTCCTTAACATATTCACGTTCAGATAGTATAACTGCAGCTAGAATGGTACAAATAATGGTTTTTTAGAAACAAATTATAAGAAACTAACCCCTTGTCACCCACTTAACAATTCAAATTAACCTTTGAAGGCCATAAAACATCTTGGGAGGGAAGGCAAGGAAGCAGAGTAACATACTGCTGTACTTTTTTTAAGTTAAACCAAGATGACAATGTAACTCTCTCATAAAGATAGGCAAATAACCATCTTAATGATAAAAAAACAGAAGTACTGGGTGACTGAAAATGTAAAGTGGGACCTTAAATTTATGTCATAAAGTGCTCTGATTATAATATAATGTTTCTCTAAGATGATTAGAAATCCTCCCTATGCTATTCATAAACAGTCACCATAATCATGTGCAAACAATGCTCACAAGAAAGTGAATTAGATTGTAATTTTAGATGCAGCCATTGACATTGTGCTGAATTGAAGTATTCATACATTTTTGTTGACAGGGGTCTGATGCATTCTCACAATCTGGTCTTTACTCCAATCACCAAGACATTGGCCCACGCTATGCTGTAAGTTATTGATATCTTCCCTTGTTTAAAATAAACAGATCATAGGATATGTCACCTGCAATTATGATCGCTGGGATGCTTTTGCTCATAATATTTTGATGAATTTATGCTAGAGAAATGAAAACCACAATTTTTTAAATTCTTTGGAGGTCATGGAGTGGGTGAGATGCTGCTTTTAGTTCCATAAATTGTAGATGTTGATATTTGATTTATCTTCCAAACACCTGTAAACTTAATCTACTTTCATGGTTTTTTTTTTTTCTTAAATTAGTTCCTCAGTTACCATTATCATATAATCTATCCTCATATCACATCATACTTCATTTTCAAATCTTTAAAGCAGTACTTAAACTAGTTGAAGATCTCTCTGAAAGTATGTCAATGCAAATCAATCACAGGGAGTTTTATTAGGACTGTCAAACACGGCAGGAGTGCTTGCTGGTGTTTTCGGAACAGCTGCAACTGGTTACATACTCCAACGAGGTACAACTGCCCTCTTACTTAGTTCTATTGTGGTGACATTTTTTTTTTTTTTTCTTGTCAAATTCCTACTCAATGTCTATCGTTTACTTTGGAGACTCTATTGTTGCAGGTTCTTGGGATGATGTATTCAAGGTAGCTGTTGCGTTATACATCATTGGCACATTAGTCTGGAACTTATTTGCAACCGGAGAGAAAGTTCTTGATTAGACAAGTGCAAGAATGGGAGGAAAATGCAGGCTGTGTAACTAAAGACAAAAGGGTCCACTTGTAGGTTTTGAAGAAATGCAAGGAATAACAGAAAGGCGAGATATGATATCTACCATGCATGCTAGGGTGAAACCCTGCTGTACTACCGTGAACGTTTTCATCAACTTTTGAGGCCCTTAATTTACTTCCGATAACCTTTTGGTTGACCTGAAAGATCTTTTTACAGGTTAATGCTTCTTTTTCCCCTATTTACATGTTCCGAACTTTTGATCAGAGTGGGTAATTTGCACCCATGAAACCAACTCCTAGCCCGTATAGGGCTTTAAAATACACACCTTATCTGTCCAAAAGTATCTCGTTTATACCTCAAATAGCTATTACAAATGCTGCTTAATTTATCAATGCATACATAAATCACCATATAAGATACTCCTTTATTTGAAGAATACAACTATAATTATTACTACATATGTGTTGCCCCTTACCAAATATGCTAAGGATTTTGTTGGGCCCTGTTTGGGCTTCAGGTTGTACTAGCTAAATTTAGTTCATCCCAAACAGCTTGTTGACCCCAATTGAACTGGGTTTTCTGGTTCCGCTTGTCCTAGGAGTCAGCTTTAGATGTGGGTGAGATGTTAGGAGTCCCGGATACATGTTTATTCTTTAAAATGGACGTGTTTATCCTTTTGGGATGGCTTTAAAAAGAAAACTAGATCTAAAGGAAAAAGATAATCATCTAAAGGCATATTCTCACGAGATGGAGGTGAGAGATAACCAACTTTTGACTTTTTGAATTATGTTTATGAAGAGAAACAACCAACAATAAAGTTCAACTAGATTGAAAGTAAGAAGAGGGTAGAGGAAGAGAGAATAATACTGTTTTTCCATAACTAACAAGATTGAATAACACACAAAGCCATAAAAGTTAAAACTCCTAGGAAATTAGGTAGTAAGATAAATTCATTCCGATTAGTAGCAAGATAAACTTGTTGGGATGAGATAACCATCCTTATTTTTTTAACTTATAATTTAATCCTCATTAAATTACAGATGCGGGTTGTATAGATTGTAATGAAGATAACGCTAATGATATGATGTACTTGAAATGAAAAGCAATCATCAAAGGGTCAAATTGCCGAATTTTTATCTTAAGCTAAGAATTCAATTTCATTGATATTTTTATTTTCATCAATAAAATACAACAAAAAGAAGATGTAATATCCAATTAAACGAATAATAATAAAAACACAAAGAATTTATAGGATATAGAAAAGTTTCCAACAAAAGAAAAAAGGAAGGATTTTAATGTGTGTACTCCCCTCTCCTGATGATGATGGCGAATTGAAGTAGACATGTTGATGGGTGTCATGACATTACCCTGAGAGAATTAACTTAGGCATAAACACAAGTTGGCCCACGCTCACCTTACCCTTCCTACATTTTTCCGTCGCTAAGGCATCAATAATGCCACTTCACAACTCTTGAAATATACTACTTCCGTGAAACCCACCAACAGTCTTTAACTCCAACTTAAACAACACCACCTACCATCTCACTTAACCCATCGCTGTTGCCATTACAATTAATACTCTCATTCACATGCCCATGCAGCTCTTCCTCCTCTCTCTTCTTCTTGATTTTTCCCACAATCCCCTCCAAGTCTCTTTCATGCACATTCACTTTTAGCCCGTATTTCATAAACAAAGTTAATGACATCTTTTGCTCCACCTTGTGCCCTGCCACCACCGTCAGCCGGTGCCGCAACAACACCGCCGCAGCCACCGACTTCATTTGCAAGTATGCTAAATCCTTCCCTAAGCATATCCTCGGTCCTGCATTGAATGCAACAAATCTATACGAGTCATGCATTAAGAATTTTTTCCCATCAGAGGATAGCCATCTTTCTGGACGAAACTCTAGGCAATCATCTCCCCATGTTGACCTCATTCTCCCTGTTGCATATATTGAATAGGTAACTGATGACCCCGCCGGGACGAATGTGCCGTCCGGTAACACGTCGTCGGCCACCACGTGCTTTGAATCCTCCGGCACTGAAGGGTACAGCCTTAGGGTTTCTGATAGTGCTGCTTTTAGGTATATCAAACGGTCAACTTCTTCAAACCTTAACGGTTCATCAAACCACGTTGACGTGTCATCGCCACGTGTCTCGATCAAGACACCGCAGAGTTCATGTAAGATTTTCTCTTCTACTGATGGGTTTTGTATGACCAACCAGAAGAACCAGCTCAGCGCTACCGATGACGTGTCGCGTCCAGCTAGGATAAAGTTCAGTGCCACGTGTTTGAGAAAAGCGTCTGAGTAGCACTCCTTTTTCTTCATGAATCGTGAGAGCAAGTCATCGTGTGGATTCCCATCTTTTTGCTGATTCAGCAACTCGACTTTACGTGTATCGATCACATCTGATAAATACTCGTTGATGTGGACCAAGCTCCGGCTTAAGCTGACTTCCATGCCGAGCCTAAGCCATTTCTTAAGCTTCCACAAAATTTCCGGCAAAATAAAACGTTGAAGGGAAGCTTCAGTGGCTCTGTCAAAAGCCGATGCAAAGCCATTTTCCGGCAGTCCGGATGCGCAGGTTTCCGGGTCCTTTCCAAAAGCCAAGCCACAAACGTTATCAAACGTGAGCCGAAGCAGTAAGTCTTGCAGATCAACCGGCTGGGATTCTAGCTGAGCCGATTCAAGAACGGGGCAGAACCTAAGCTTGATGGCTCGGCTGACCCAGCGAGCCATGGCTTGGCGCAGAGTCCTGGTGGTGAATTCCAGTGCGGCAGTCTTCCTCTGGAAGAGCCACGTGTCGCCATCAGAATTGAAGATCCCTTCACCGAGGAGATCATGGAACACGGCTTGCCACGTGGGTCCCTTGGGGTAGTTATCGAACCGGTTCTTCAAAATGTGCTCTATGTTTTTCGGGTCGCACGTGACAGTCACGAGACCTTGCTTCCTGGCCAGGAATGGAATTGCACAGATACAGGTCTGGTACGTGCCGTCACACGCGCGAAGATTGTCGCAGATCCAATCGTGCAGGCGGTCGCAATTCTCAATCAAGCCCGGAAGACTACCCAATAGAGGCCAGACACCTGGACCCTTGAGAGAACGTGAGATGAAGGTAAACCACAGTAGATAAGCTGTGACAGCCGAGAAAAGCAGTAAAGCGGTAGATATATCCATGTACACAATTTGTACGTAAGTGAAGGAAGCTCTTGAAGAAAGGCCAAGAAACTCGTTAAAGAACGTGAACGTACCTTAAGCTTGGTTTGTGTTTTTCATGAAAATGAAAAATGGAGGATCACGACTGGAGATTAAAAAAAGAGCTAGTAAGAGAGGACTGAAGAAGATATATATTATATATAGCATACATGCAGTAGCAGAGAAGAGAAGAGTGAGAGTCTGATGGTACAGAAGGGAGAGGTGATTTTATAGGTGAAACGACATTGAAAAGCAATAATGAAGGCCAGACTGGTTCCTTTGAATTGCATCAGCTAAGTCTTTCTCTCAGATGAACCAGTATTAAATGCATTGATAGAAGTTCGTTGAAACTTTTATAAGGTAAAAAACAGCCATACCATACCCTTGACCACGGTATTTGCTACCACTTGATATCTCTCTCTTCTATTCCCACCTACACCTAAACCTAATCTTGCAGCACAGAAGCGGGACTCTTTAATTCAATGCATTCAATGAAGGGAATTAAATGTGTTTAGTTGAGCAAATGTAGACAGAGAGGCATCAAAAGGAGAAACACAAAAAACGATAATATATGAACTGATTAAAAAGAATAAAAAGACTCACACGAGACAGTCTGTTTCTGGTTCATAATAGCTATGCATGTATCACCATGTTATAAACTCTGCTTTATATTGCTTTCTCTGGAGACATAAAGGGCCTTAAATGAAAATGGGGTTCGTCATGTGGGACTTTGGTTAGGGTTCGGTGATCAACTCACCAACTATTTATATCTTTTCCCTTATATATGCTACATGCATATATATATATATATATATATAATTCTTTCTTCTTTATCCTTTCATCTGATCTGCTGCAAACCAGTAAAAAACAATTTTGATTCTCATGCATCATCCAAACAGTTGACCTTTGCTGTCTTTTAATGCTTCTGTGCTAAGAGAATGCGTGCCCAATGCCTCTGCTGTTAAAAAAAAAAAAAAGTCAAATGTGTAGACTTTGCCAAATGCCAATCGCGCACGCACCTGAAGGCAGATGGCTAACACTAAACGGCACTCATAATTTTCATGCTTGATTAGTTGTTGGATTTCGACTTGTTAATTTTCTAGGGAAAAAAATGCAAAAAACTATTGTCAAAGTGAAGAGGTTGTTCTTTTAAGTTTTCCTCAAATCCAATCTTAGATGAGTATCAATTAGTTATACAATTTCAACTTGTCAAATTTTTAGGGAAATTGCAAAAAAAATGTCGAGTCGGAGGGGGGTGTTCCTTGACTTTTAATAAAATCCAATTTTTTATAATTAACAATTAGCTGTACGTTTTAAACTTGCTTGAGTTTTAATCAAATCCAATTAGTTGTACGTTTTAAATTTGTTTGAGTTTTAATCAAATCCAATTTTGATAAGTACCACATAGTTGTACGTTTCAAACTTGTCAATTTTAAAGGGAAAATGCCCAAGTGTAAGGGATTATTCTTTGAATTTAGTATTGGTTCTTTTTTTATTTTTAATGCCATAACCAAATTTCGAAGTTGTAAAATAAATCCTACTCGACAATTCGATATTTTATTTGACAATTTGCGACACAACTAAAATATAATAATAATTATTATTAAAAATTAGAAAGTATGTAGTTTGAATCAATCATGTGGTAGTGCTCCTTATGTGGAAGGCCTGAGAAGGAAGCAGAGTTGATGAACAGAGATACCTAATTATAATTTATGGGAGAGGGGGACCGACGACCACAGCGGTTGGGGTTCATCCATTACAAAGAGACAGTCAAGAGGCTACCCTTTAAGGGTATGACTTAACGAAGACTGTCAATGTCTACTCTCTCTACCCTTTTATAATAATCAGTTGATCAATGAAGGAAAATCATATTTTAATACAACTCTATATAGGTCAATTGCTCAAACAACCAACCGTACGTTAACACTAAATAATTAACATATAACTCTTTCCTCACTTCAGTTTAGCTTAATTTGACAGTTAAGATTCTAATATTTAACGGCTTGTTAGTTGGCCAGGGTTTTTCCAAGTTTAACTTGTTTCAAGTTTATGGCTAAAACCATCTTCAAATATTTTTCTTAGTTATCTTTGTATTTGACACTGTTTTTTCTATAAATAATGTTATGTATATAAAGTTTTGTATGTTAAGTGACGTGACATGAAGTAAGTGGTAAGTTGAATACATGAAAATCAAAATAGCATTGCTTATTTCATATTATTAGAAGGAAAATAGCCTTTGTAAAGTGCAGGCGACTACTGGACAAGCTCATTAACCGGTAATTAATCAACATTTATGTATGTAGCCACCAAGGACAAGAGGTTGGAATTTCATTAATAAATAGATTAATGGACCATTTACATGGTTTAATCAAATAAATTAGTTAAAGAATATAAAAAAATTTAGCGCATCACTAACCCTTTTTGGTTTACCCCCTAATTTTGATATCTTCAATCAACCAAAGGTAATTTGCATGTAATATCAAAAAACTTGTGTGGTCAAAACTCCTTTTTAATAGATGAACAACTTAAATTATTACAAGTAGAACAAATATGAATGGATTGGGATTTGATTATTTAGAGAAAGAATATATGGGAAATCGGTGGCCTGTATTAGGTGCACTGATGCATCTAGTTTAAGTTTGGTTGGCTAGCTAGAATTAAAGCAATTGTGACAAGTGGGCAATTCAGACCAAGATTGCTTTTGGTCACCTTCAAATTAAGGTCCATCTATAACAGGTGTTGTGTAATAAATTGTTTGACCAGAAAAACAATATTGTCTACGTTTTTGAGGGGTTTCCACAAAGAAATTAAATTGATTATTTGTGGCTTTGAAAGGTTTCGATTTGATAGAACTATACTCTTATAAAAGTATTAATTGAGACGCAAAACAGCTTAGATTTCATGAATTAATTACGAAACTAGTCTTGATATTCAATTTCACTTTCATTATTTTTTCTTGTAATTTGTTCTTTTTTACCAAGAAAAAAAGGTTCTCCTGAGGCCAGAATTCTCCTGCAGGCTGGAATTCTCTCCCTTAATTTATATATTAGATATTAACTGTGAAATAAATAAGAATCGCCAAGTCTCGAAATTATTTTTTCACACCATCCTCCAAGAGTATCTATGAACAATCGTTAATGATTTGTATACACCTTTTCAAATTTAAGAAGGATTTTGTAACTGTATCATATTCTTATTTAGCTTTACCAGTTACATTCACGCTCATTAACAGATCTTTATAGAGAAAAAGAACAGAAGAAAATCTCAGCTAATAGAAATATTCATGAAATTTGATGGCTGCTGGTTGCTGTCAGGTTCAAACGCAAATAAGTCCAGAATTAATTTAGGTCACCAACTCCGCAACAAGCTATATATGATTAGAGTATTGCTAATTGTTTGCATGTGCAACGCCCTGTACGCACCTGGATAAGCATTTGTGTTAGATGTAGACATCAATTATCTCTAGCTGGTTTGGTGCTTTTGTCACAAATTAACATCAGTTAATGCTCTTTTGAAGAACCCTTACTTCTCCTCATCTTCCCATATTTAATGTAATTCATTAAAAGCAAACATGAAACAATTAAATGCAACTTTGCCCACATTTTCTTTCGTTTTATCCTCAGCTAGCTTAGGATTAATCTATCCTCTTGAGCCACACTGTCCATTCTGTATTTGAAGAAGGTTATGCTAATATATATATCCACTGCTTCAAATAAATACCGTTTTGGCCACGTATCCTCACAGCAGTTTCATGGTTTTCCTTCAAGTGTTTTAGTTGGGACATCGAATCCTACCAAAAAAAATAAAAAAAGGTTGAGTTTGTCAAAATTCAAAAATATAAATTTCATTGTGTTTGTCCTGACTTGATGTTTGGAAAAAATATACCTGCTCTAGCAATCCTAATAACGCTTGGACCAATATAATAGTGGCCCACTGGCCCTTGCTCAAGGGACAAATCCCTCGTCTCACATTTACTGAAAGCACTGTGTCAAATAAAATTGATGTTAAGGGGTAGCATGGGCAAACCGTTCGCACGAGAGATTTCCAAATTGCTACCGACACTTACACATTTTGGCTCAATTCAGATAAAGAATTCTCGAAAAATTAATGGAAAGCATAAGAAGTAGATTGTATCAAGTCCCCTCATCAATTACATGAGCAAGATATCGTCATTAACTGTCCATATATAAGTAATTGCTCTAACAACTAAATATACCCTTTTCCTTAACTCTGTTTATCAGGGACCTTTTAATCAATTCTCCCTTCTCCAGAGATTACATAAATAGTTCTTCACATGATTGACTTTGACTATCTTCTGTACAGGTACTTTGACAAAGGGAACTTGAGGCTCCTTGCTACCTACAAAATATCCAATAAAATATATATGTACAAAATCATTGAGAGATTTAACTTGCATTACATGAAAATTAAATTAGGAGAATTTTCTTACCTTCAGAGCCAAATCTTCAGAAATGGTAGAACGATACCGAGTTGAACCCTCCAAAGGACAGCTTCCTCCTTTGACAATAAAATTACCATTACAGAGACTGGATAGCTGCAAGAGGACATCAGACATGAGTCCATTGCTCCCTCCTTCAATTCTCAACCCATCATTCCCTTCTTCCTCTTCTCCAAGGGAATCTTCTCCAACAGATGTAATACACTGGAATATAGCTAATAATCTCTCTAAAGAAAAAGTTCCAGGTCCTTTCATAAGTAACTCCTCTCCTGCTGCTTCCTTCCTTTCCACTGATTTTTCAGAGGCCCTTAGCACAAAGCAACTCATCTAGATGGTTAACTTAATGGTGGCAAGTAAAGCAGACATGTAATAGGACTGTAATTCATTAATAGTGTTGAGAATAAAGAACCAAAACAAATGCTATGTTGAGATGAACACGTTTTTACCATCAACTTCTAAAGAGAGTCATCATATTTAAAATAACTAAAAGCCAAGTATTATAACACCACTTCAAAGAAAAGGGAACTGCACCAGAAAACCAAAAGAACTTTGAACCACTCATATAAATATCAGCTTGGTAATGGAGGCAGCAATTGTTTTGTCATAATGATTTACTATCTTTTCCAAAAATAAACAAAATGAGAACAAAGGAAGTTGTAACTGAATTAATTCCTCACTCCATTTGTTACAGATAAAAGTAATAACAAGTTGAGTAACTTCATCACAAAGGTCAGACAACAAAAAAACAGAGGTTGGTGTATCAACATGCTTCTTTCTGTGCTAAAAAACGAACACCGTACAAATTCTGGTTTGGTTTTTGGATTAAAGTTCCATTCAAATATTAGAAAGTGGATGTGCTGTAGAAGTGAAAAACCAAATGGAAAGCTCTTTTCCTTGCAGATTAAACCTCAAAAAAAAAAAAAAAAAAAAAAAAGAGCTAATAAAAAGGGAGATANCACAAAAAAAAAAAAAAAAAAAAAAAAGAGCTAATAAAAAGGGAGATAATCATGTATCCTATACATGGATAAATAGTACAACAGCTTATAACTTTTATTGACATGACAACAAAATTAACAACCACATTGCCAGTGAACTTACTTCCTCTTCCGTTTGCGACTATCAGAACCCCCAGTTAAATCAAAAAGCGATGCATCAAGAGTGGCAGGGTTTCTTGAAGCAAGGAATGCTGAAATAAGGAGATATTTTGCTGAAGTGGACATATGGAAGTCTATTTCATCAAAATCTCCACAATCCAATGATTTCCTAGCACTTCCTTTTTGTCTGGTCTCCTGATTGGCTTCAAATTCAGGAGAAGGTTGAGATGCAATTCTGAATATCTCATTCAAAGCAGGAGGAATATGTGGCTGAAGATGACTAAACAATCTTCTCTTCATCTCTTCACTGGGTGCAACTTCCAGATCACTCAAGGGTTCACAATATTTCTTAAATAACATTGAAAATGCATTAGATAGCTCATCCACACGTCTAGTGATTCTACAGAAAGATCTCAGAACAATGCTGTTTGAGAAGAAAAACATAGATTGGATGAGTTATATAAAGCAAAACATCAAAGGTGTAATAATTAGTTTAAAAGAAAAAATGTGTTCTTACTCGAGAAAGGAGGAATACAACTTTCGATTTGCTTGGTTTCTCATGAAAATTTGACGAAGATCATCTTCTGTATATTCAGGAAAATAAACAAGAATAGGCTCTATGTAACCAGTACTTGAGTGATATGTATCAGGTGAGCTATTGCTGATAAAGATAATACCCACCTCAGGCATCTTCAAAATATCACAGAGGCTAAATAGAAAAGGTAATATGCTAGCACATTTATCCCACTGTCGAACAAGCTCAAAATTATCAAAAATCAAGTAGATCATTCTTCCATTAACCTGTCCCTTAAACTTACTTGGGTATGTTTTCCTTGAATTCTCCTTGAGACTATCTATAACATTCACTAATGCCTCACGAAGAAAATTAACAAAATCAGATGGCTTTTCACATCTCTTTGCACTTGAATAACCATTGGCTGCATTCTTTTTATGAAGTAACAGCTGGTTCAAGATAGACTCAAACAATATCCGAGGATTATAACATGTACAACAACTTACATAAACAAAAGGCCGGCTAAGATGCTGGAATATTTGGAGAACAATACTAGTTTTTCCAGTACAAGCACTTCCATAGACAAAGATAGGAGGCATTGAGGAATTTATAGTACCCAAAAGACACAATAGCTCAAGAATTTGGAGACGCCTACCAGGAAAATGAGCCAACAAATCTTTTAAGCTAATGGGTTCTTTTCCAAACACAAAGTTATAAATTGTTGGTGTGTAAGAATCATTTGGTTTCGCCAATTCTATATTGTTGTTTGAATTAGTAGTCGACAAGGATGACCTTGTTGATCTTCTACTCACTTGCGTCCCTTCCTCTTTCTCTTTAGCCATTAATTTACTTCTGGCCAAGAAAGAAGAAAAAAGATCATTTATGAACAAAAATTCCATTAATTTAGCATAATATCATCTGATACAATGTAAATTGAAAAGTAATACCACTTAGCCAAATCCACAAATCAAAACAAATTAAATTTCTACAACCAATAACAGACTTGATTATTTCTTTCTTCAAGGATCCAACCCATTACTCGAAACTAAGACACAAAACCTGTTCTGTAAACTAACAAAACAATCATTATCTTCAAAACACTGCAAAGAATAAGAAATGGGGGATTTGCACGCCTTGGACTTCGAGGGAGTTCTCTGTGACAGCTGTGAAGAGAGCTCTCTCTCTCTCTGCCGTCAAGGTCCTTTCTCTCCTTCTCTCGCCGTTTGACCAAGGTTTGAGATTGCAAAAATGCTCATTTTTTTTAATTCGGTGCTTTGCTTGATTTTATTTTAATTAAAGTTTGATAGATTAGGGAAAATAAGTAAACCCTAAAAATTAACCATAGGCAGAGAAGGAAATTATATTTTCTAGTGCAAAGTAATACTTTTTCAATTAATATTTTTTCTCAGCTACCAATCAGTGGCGAAGCATGTAAATAAAGAAAATAAGGTGAAGATTGAGAGTTACCTTGCAGAGGTTAGAGGCGGGTATCAAGAGTGGGAAACCGTCTTCTTCTTCGCCTGCCGCAAATAGAATAACTTCATCATCCACTTTTAAGCTCGACAACGGCAGAATCCCTATTAATCCCTATCGCAAGGAATTCGTTTATAGACAGATGAGGATATTCTGAGCAGTCCTATTGCATTTTTTTGTATTCAAATTGAACAACGAGCAGGAAACTGTGAATTACAGGACAGTGAGTAATCTTCATATTGATGGAGGCCTCCACATTCGCGTTTTTAATATTTGAATGAACTGATAAATTAAAATAAATAACCTAGTAATAATAATATGGTCCAAGGTTATTGTATTCATACACGGCAACACGTGGCGTATTTTGGTTGGGGAAAAACACAAAAGCCTACCTGTTCCATAGCGTTTTATATGCGAGAAGAGTATAAACGTTTGGGTCTGGTGGCGGGGACGAGACCTATTATCTTCAAAAAGAAATGGGGGATTTGTACGCCTTAGACTTTGACGGAGTGCTCTGTGACAGCTGTGGCGAGAGCTCTCTCTCTGCTGTGAAGGTCCTTTCTCTCTTCCCTCGCCGTTCAACTTACGAGAGAATCAGCCCCCGGGTTGAGATTGCAAAAGTGCAGATTTGTTTTAAATTGTGTTCTTTGATTGAAATTTTTTTTTAATAGGCTGCCAAAGTGAGATGGCCGAGTTTATTCGACGGCGTGGATTCTGCCACGGAGGATTGGATTGTTGATCAAATGTACATAGTAAGCTCTTGCTACTTTATTGTATTTTCACTTTCCAACTTCGTAATAATGCTCGTCTTAGCTGCAACTATAATTAGGTGTATAGGTGCTTAGTTTTTTCTTTTCCACGAAGTGATAGATTGAATTTTAGTTACTTCGGGGTTATAAATATCGTTAGTATAGTTATGCTATGAAGTAATTATTCTTGACTAAGGTTATATATTGCAGGCATTACAGCACAATTACACTAGAAATTTTTTATTTTAAGTAAATTTAGTTCATGTGTCATCTGTCGAGAGAGTATGACAACACATGAAGTTCGAGAACATGGTTTTTTATTTTTTATTTTGGATGTTTTATACTTGAGAGAGAAATTTGGTGGAAAAGGGATCTTTTGGATCTAATTAGTGTTGTTTATTTATGGCAGGTGCGACCTGTAGTGGAAACTGGATACGAGAATTTATTGCTTGTGAGGTTGCTGCTGGAGATGAAAATACCTACTATACGGAAATCCTCGGTGGGTATTTACACCCTCAATTCCTGGTTGAAATTTTTTGATAGATGTAATAGCTTAAAACATGTCATGGTTTAAAATTCTGTTCTTGATTAGAGTAGTGATAGTCAGTAAATTGTTTTAATTATAGTTAAGAGAATTTGTTTTTGACTATGAGCTGATGAGTATGATTAAATTTCAAGGTGGCGGAAGGTCTCACAGTGGAGGGAATACTGGAGAATTGGCCTAAGCTAAAACCTGTCATCATGGAAGCATGGGGTGAGAATAGTAGAGATGCTCTGATAGGTCTTTTTGGGAATGTCAGAGATGAGTGGATGGAGAAGGACTTGAAAACTTGGATTGGTGCAAATAGGTATTGTAAATGAGCTTGTTCAGATTGGACCCAATATACTTCAAATGATGAATAATATATGGTGCTTTTTTCTTGCTCATTTACGTTTGAGATCTATTCTAATTATTCCTTGGTATACATGACAATCAAATCCTTATGATTTGCAACAAGATTATATTACTGGCATATTGGAATGTGGTTATGCTTACAAAATTTTTATGAATGTTGCAAGAATCCATAAATATGACCTGGAAATTATTTTATTAGAGATGCTTCTCCTGCAGATTCTATCCAGGTATTGCTGAGGCTCTTAAATTTTCAAGCTCAACAATATATATAGTCACCACAAAACAGGTGCAGTCTCTTCTTCTCTGCCACCACCACCTATGTACAATATATGTAGATAATACAATTAAAATTAGAGAGACGGATTTGTAATTGAACTCTTAAACTATTCTATTTATAACCAGTGAATAATATTTCCTCTCCCAATCCAGAGCCGGTTTGCAGATACATTACTGCAAGAGCTTGCAGGAGTGACAATACCAGCTGATAGAATCTATGGTCTGGGAACTGGGTTAGTATGTACAATCTGTGCTATTAAGGGAAATAAACATTTGTGGTTGGTTATGCATACTGTTAACATTGAACATATTTCCCTCCCTTGATCCTGATTTCTGCCGACAGTCCTAAGGTGGAAGTGCTGAAGCAACTTCAGAAGAAGCCAGAGCACCAGGGGTTGAAACTGCAGTAAGTTAATTTGTGGGGTTACAATTAAACATCGAGAAATGTGATCCATTACAATGAATTTATTAGTTTTGATTATAACTATGTTCCATTGCTTAAAATATCAATTTATCAGATAAAGTTGAATGAAAACTGACACTAATTCCACTGAATTTTGACTAGCTTTGTTGAAGATCGACTCGCAACCCTAAAGAATGTGATTAAAGAGCCTGAATTAGATGGATGGAATTTGTATCTTGGTAATATCTTTTCTCCTGTTTTTCTATAATTGTGTAACCTGGTCTCACTTCGTCTTCTCTTCCTTGCAAGTTCAGTCTCTCTTTTGGTTTTCATGTTGTGTTCATCATGGTATGTAGTCGGTTTTGGTTGCTAAGATGAATCAGTTGGAACAGGTAAATGGGGGTACAACACTGAGAAAGAGAGAGAGGAAGCAGCAAGCATTTCCAGGATTAACCTTCTGGAGCTCTCCGATTTCAGTAGGAAGCTAAAATAATCATTAGTGTCTCACCATTCTGTTCACTATTTATCATAGATTATCCAGTAACCAACAGATGCAAACAGAAAATTTGCAAATTTTTTCTTTTCATGTAAAATTATTGGGAGGACTTATTTGAATGTCCACTTCTGCTAATAAAGGACCCGGGTATTGCAATGTCAGTAGTTTGCAGAAAGAAGGCATCTAAGATTCCGATTCTAGGTATTAACTTAATTGATTCAAGATCATGAGCAAGTAAATTTTAATTTTCAAGTCATTATTAAATATTTAGAATAAGAAATCTTGCACGTCTAAAATGGACATATAGGTCGTGATAGCAGAAACAGAAATATCTTGAATCTTTGCTGCAGCCAAATTTGTGTATTGCCTGTTGAGGATGAGTTGAAAATTTGAATATTTCTAATCTGCATCATCGAACAGATCGTGTAGATAATTATACCACATGACTCGCCTTGCATTTCCTTGGACGGATCCACATACGCATTTTTGCTAGGACGGATATACAGATACTGGTGCTCATGTCTGCAGTAGCTATTTCTACTAAGAGTTAGAAGAGTATTATACATATTGTAATAGAAATTTCTATGTATTCCATAAAAAGGAAAAAAAAATGTTTTCACTTGCAAGTGATGAATAAAATTGTAGGTAGAATGCAGATTGAAGAGAAACTCTTAGATACAATTACCATGTCAACAAGATGTGAAAAGAATTGGGAGGAGAGTGAGGCAACAAATGAATCCTGTTAATCCCAATCTAGAGTTCTTCTTTGGGCTTTCGAGCATCATCCTCTTTATTCATTTCTTTTCGGAGTTTTTCAACAACTTGCTCCAAAGGAGGATCTCCAGGCCTTCGGAAAGTTGCATCCCCTATCTTAACCTCATAAACTTCCGGTTGGTTCAAGAGGAATTCCTTCAACTGGTTCATACAAAAATTGATTCAGAATTCAGCATTAATGATATGTACACTTAGCAATTGGAGATTTACTGTAAATTTTTTACCTCCAAGGCGTCCAGGCCTCTTTCCATGTTGAACATCATGGTGTTTACATCAACAATCATGAACTTGATGTCAATGGTACCCGTTTTCAGAACTTTCCTCCATCTATTGGAAATCTCAGCTACCGAATCCTATAAATTAGTGCAAAACAAACGTTTAATCCCCAATTCAAATTGAAGGACTAAAACGTAAAAGCGAATTGAATTACCGGAGTCCGGGGAGTTCCCAAGTGAAGCTTAACGAAACCGAAAACGGGGGCATACTGCTTTTTCATCATCTCTTCCTGTATCTGCTCCACGCTCATTGTCTCATAATCGATCTTGGGCGGATCGAACTCCTCAGGAACCGACGGCTTTTTCTTGCCCCATTCCTTCCAAGCTTCATCCTCTTCGTCATCAATCACGTCGTCAAGATCATCAGTGATGTGGATTCTTCCCTTTCCTGCCTCGGTGAATCGGAGAAATTCGTTATTTGGTGAAAAGATGAGGAGAAAGAGAAGGATTGATAGCAGCGAGGGAAACGGGTTTGTCATTGTTTTATAGGCTTGCGATGGGAGCTTTGCTTGGCTTATATATATATATATACACACACACACACTCCTGTACCATTCTTTTGCATGAGCATTATTAGGTTGCCATTGGTTATCAATTTTTTATTTTTTATTTGAGAATTTCTGTATTAAAATAATGAAAATAGAATACTTTTCTAATTTTTTTTTTAGGAAAATAAAAGAGAATATATTTAATTATACATTTTCTAGGTAGCATTGATTTCTACTAAAGAAATTATCGATATTGTTCTACCTTTACTAATCTGTCTTTTACGAGTGCAATAGAACCCAGGCTGAAATTGGATGGAGAAGAGGAAAGACAGAGTAAAATCTATATTTAATTCGATTAATGGCAGAACATGAATCGCCATTGCTTCTTTCACAGTTGTTAATGCATTATGCCTACAAAGTACAAATAACACTAAGATTGCTTCCATATATTCCAACCTAATATTCTAGAGTACAAGTGAAAATATTATTTAGCAACTGTACAACATAAAATCTATCAACAAGATAAGAATGAGGTGAAGAATTCTTCTTCATTGTTTAGGTACAGGATACGTAGAGTCAGGAGCTCTGTATCTGTGATCATAAAGCAAAAATGAAGATGAATGTTGATGTTGCATCTCAAGATCCATTGCCTACAGTAAAAAATACCAAAGCACATTTATTAGTATGGAAAGGCTCAATCAGCATCTTAATACAAAAACTAAAACCCAAATTTACGTTCAAACTATGATCTCCAATTTTATTATACCTGCCTCAGTTGAGTGCTGTTTGAGACAGACTCATGATATGTGCTACGGATCAAAGGTTCCTGGGAGAAAATGTCCACGTGAATCATTCACAATAACACATCAAACTAATTATAGCAATAGATTTTTGTAAACTGTTCCTTTTACCTGGAGTAACTGAGTTTCATTAGGTGAGCCATGTTGGTCAGAGTAGAAATTTGGTTGTTGATACATGTCAGTACTGGGTTGTTGGTCTATGAGCAGACTAGGCTGTTGGTACAAGCACTGAGCGGCCTGATTAGCATCAAAACTGTACAAACTCTGTCCAAAACATATTTTACAGTATATAAGAATTTCCAACTCACTGACAATAGAAGCTGAATAAAGACATAATGGTCATTAACTGGAACTGCAATAAGGTAAACAAAGTATCACCTGCATAACAGGACTTGTTGGAGCTTGAGGTGAGACATAAGCTGGTGGGGAACTTGAAATACAGGTAACAGTATTTAAAGATTGTGCTCGTACACTCTGAACTCTTTTAGTCTTGGAGACTCTTCCATTAATATGCTTCAGTTTCCGTTTATCAGGAATAGAACTCTCATTTTCCCTTGTTCCCTGTACTCTGTTGTCCTCTTCTTGATCTTCCATTGTATTTCCATCCAAAAAAATCTCTGCATTTTCACTTTCAGAAGCATTTGCACCAGTGCTACTTGATGTGATACCTTGAGCTTCTTCAGTTTTTAATATCAAAATTTTTTCTACCCCTGCAATTACTTCCTCAAATTGTCGTGAAGCAAACTGAAATGCTTCCTCAGAATGAGCTGCCCTGGCCGATATATTTAGTATGCGACAACACAAATCTTTGTAACGTCTAGCTGCAACCAACTTAGGGTTTTCAGATTCCACAAACTCACTAGTACCTCTCACACTTCCAAGTCTTGCATCTTTTGTCCATCGCTTTAAAATATATCGGGATGGAACCACCTTTATATTCCTATGATCAAGCACTTTTAGTGCATGACTACAAAGAAACCCAACATATTCAAACTTCATACAATCACAAACAACAGTATTGTCCGAACAATTGAACACAACAGTGTATTCTCGAGATTGACCAAATGTGCTAACTTTGTATTCAGACAACAATCCTTTCTGACTGCACTTATTAACAACAACATTTAAGCACTTTTCATATTCTCGTTGAAATACTTCAAATGCCTTCAGTGTGTAAGCCTCACTTGCGTGCTTTAGCAAAATCACATTCGCCATTAACTTTGGCATGCATCTAACCATTTCATCATTAGCTCTAATTTCTTTGTAGCACTGCTCATCTACCACCCTTTCAAAATGCTTGAAAAAGTGAAGCAGATCTTGGTTAGAGTTTAGATAACATTTCAAATTATTAGACAAATTCTCAACCAGATGTGAACATTTCAAATCGAGAAAAAAGCCGTTTCTGCCATACACCACAGCCCATTTCTCCCTTTCTCTAAACATCCATTTCAGCCAGTCATTTTGCTGAAGACCATAACTATCAAGTAAAGCCTCCCATGCTTGAATGAAACCTTCTTCATCCTTCTGATTATAGATACAACTTTTAAAATCAGTGGCAAACGATTCAGTATCCTTCATCACATGCCTCAGGTGCTTAAGCGCATTTTGGTACATCTGCCACAGACATATTCGATGATCTGTTTCTGGTAAGACTGAATTAATTGCCTCAACAACTGCTGCATCTTGATCAGTGAGAATGACCTTTGGCTTCTTCCCTGACATAGCCTCCAGGAATGTTTGAAGTAGCCACTTAAGTGATTCAGCGGTGTCATCAAATAAAAATGCAGCAGCAAATATCACAACTTGATTGTGATGATTCACTCCTACAAATTGCACAAATGGCAGAAATTTTTTGTTTGTTCGAAAGGTTGTGTCCAAGCATACAACATCGCCAAAATGATCATAGTCTGCAACCATATTATCATCAGCCCAAAATATGTTGCATACCTTATCTTCAATATCAAGCTGTATTGCATGGAAGAATGATGGATTTTCAAGGTGCTGCCTCTGGAAATGACGCAGCAGGCGTCCCACATCTCCCTCCTTCATATCTCTCACCCTTTCAGATCGGAGGTAATTGTCATAATCCAAGGCAAGATAATCAAGAGCATCTCGTACTTCACATTTTCCATTCATAAGTTCATAATCTGTATTTGACTGCATCTCCATATTATTTGGCGAGTCAGCATCAGAAACTTGAACACAAAGCTCTTTCTGCAATTCTAATACTTGAGCATTATTTGGGTTTATATTGTCATGATTGTGATTTGCTTCAAAATGAGTAACCCGATATTTACCATCAGGTTGACGAGTGATTATCATATGTGCCAAGCAACCAGTTCTTGTTTCCTTTCGATGCTTCTTCACGTTAATGTCTCTTTTATCCTTCCGCCGATATCCTTCTCTGGAACATGTAAACTTTCTAGACACCACCTGACCGTGTATCTTGCTCCTATTTACCCAATCTTTTCGAACACTAAAACCAAGCAATCTAGCATATCTGTTGTAGAATATGTGAGCATGTTCATCTGTCTCAAACTCAGTACCAACTTTTAGTATCCCTTCTGTATTGGTGTCTTCTTTTGAGGAAAGACTGGACGGACTCACACTGATAAACTTTGGGTTGCGATTATCGTGCTCGACATTCAAGTCCAACTCATTAGATGTTTGAAGTCTGATATCCATGCCCTCATCATGAGGACTACCCAAGTCATCGTCATCACTATTCATTGACCTTCATTAAACAAATTTGAATAAAATTAAGCAAAATGGCTAGAAAGTTAGATGCGCACTAAGGCTCCACCTATGCATTCAATGCACATAGAGAAGCAACTTAGAGTGTTAGCAAAATTCAAGCTTTTTCTACAACACATCCTGGTTAGCTAATGCGTGTGCATGTTCTCTATGTAATTACGATTGTTACATCCGTTCAAATGCAAATTTCAATTTCACAGTAACTGAGCACAGATGCTCATAACTTCAATTTACCTACTCAATTGTCGAACATCTAACAACAAAACCAAAAACCCATTTACATATCAGTAGAAGAAAAGTAAAAATTTACGTCTCATTGCCAGTTCTTATTAGTACACAAAAGAAAAACCCTAACATGGACAGAATTCAAACATATACCCGGAATGGAACTAAATAAAGATAAAATGAAAATAGAAACTGACCCATTAAGCAGTGAAGACACTGAAAGAAGATAGAGAGTGAAAGAGAAGAAGATAAGCGAAGAATTAGAAGTTACGGGGTTGAGTGATTAGTGAACTTACCAGGATAGGGCAAATCAGGCGGGGGGCTGTGGATGCAAATTAAGCAAAGTTGAGGGAGGACAGAAGTTCGTAAATTGTTAAAACTTGGTTTTTTTTTTTTTTTTTAATATTACTGTTGGGATTAAATTAATTGTTTTTGCACTGTGACTCTTTCTATTATATGTAATTTTTTTTTTCACATATCTTCATGATATTTTTTTGAGCCCATCATAATTTAAATAATTTTAATTTCGGTCCTTTGCTCGTATGAATTTAGCTTGTATAAAATATGTATGGGCATCGGATAGGCAAATATCTTAGGTGAATAAAATCATAAGCACAATCAATTTACATAATTAAATTTATACGTCTTGAATTAATCCTATAAATTAACTTATCTATCAATCTCATTTGTAGTTTATTATTTAAAAAATGAATTCTTTACCCTTTTTATTAATACTATTAAGTCTATTATTATCATTTTATCGAACTCATTCATGATGGAGCTTAGATGAATGTACACTTAAAAATATGCAAATTCTAAAATCATTAACAATATTAACCTAAAAATATAATATAATAGAATAAATCTTCCTTGGGCTATAAAATGACTCAACGATGAATCCCACGAGTAGTCCAACAGTTTGATTGGTTTGATAAGGCTATTCCATGTCCAATGGGCTTGCATGAAACTGAACTTTCCCCCCTTGTCATCAATCAAATTAGGATGCCGTAATGCAGCTGCCAGCATCTTCATCAACAGCAATTTGGCCTATTGATTTGTAATCTCTCTCCTTTCTCGGCAGTGCGGATGTCATTTCAAGCCTCCAACATTCTAATTTTAACAATTTTTCTTCCATCTGATAGCGCACCAAAGAGGAAAGACGGCAAAAGTCATTGGTCCTAGATATCCTACGCTTCGGTTGGTTTTGCCTATTTCAATTGATAAATTGACAAATCGCAAGAAATCAAGTTTAATATATTTGTTTACATATCACAATAACATATCCAGATGGAGTGATGGGATCTATTCAATTTTTATTTTCTTGATGGACTTTTGCGATCTTAGATTATTAGTGGACTGAACAGGCTAGAAGAATCTGACCACGAAGGTTCAGCCAAGAACCAATCCTTCCAATAAGAAGACAAAATCATAAAATTAATAAAAGTTAAAGTCTAGAATTAATGTCCACTTGGATTCGATTTACAAATTTCATGCAGGGGATCCAGTACAGTGACTAAACAAGCATGCCTCGCTATCACTCCCTTTTTGACGGGGTAAATAATAGACACCCCCAAGGTTTGATCTAAGTAACAAACTCATCCCTGTTATTCATAAAGTAACATAAAGACCCCCATTTTGATATTTTAATAAACATTAAGACCCATATTTTTATGTGTCAAGACCCCATGTTTTCCAATTCTGGGGGTGTTTATGTTACTTTATTAATAACAGGGGTGAGATTGTTACTTAGACCAAACCTCGGAGGTGTCTATGTATTTACCCCCTTTTTGACAAGACAGGCCACAGAAACGCATTTGATCTGGGCTACTGCTGCCTCCATGACAAAGGTCTTTCTCATTTTGATCCCATATAATTGAGAACTTGGAACAACACCCAATTACTATTTTTTCTCACATGGTAGAATATTCGTTAAAACGACAATAAATATGAACCCAAATGGATGATTCAATGATGAGAAAAGTATCTTTGATGAGCACGAAATTTCCAATATATATGCAATTAAAGGTTATTGCATATGCTTCTGGATGCAATTTCGAAGATGATAATGGTTCATAATGCACTAACAAATGTTTATCATGAGGTCTTCAAAGAGAGTTTTTGCGTGTTTTATTTGTTCGTAATCAATGAAGGGTTTGCTACATCAAGGCACGTGTTGTAATAATTAGGAAGGATTCCCATGAGTTGGACGCAATGAGAGTACAAGTAAAGACTCTCCTCCTGTCCTAAACGGCACACTTAAATCATTGAATCTCTTTTTGAGTTTGTGTTCTCTTTGACAATACTTTGCAGCCAGGAGTGGCCGCCGAATCCATTGCATCAGCCAACCGCTACCTTATGTATGATACATGCACCCTGGAAAATCAATTTGCAGGGGACTCTCCCACCGTCCACACATTCACGTGATTTCGTGTCTTGCATGTCAATTTTGACCATTTATCGATTGATCCAGGAGTTTTACCACTCTAACCAGTAAAGATTTCTTAAAATTTCTTGTATTTTCACGAAAGCCAAGTGTAATTTAATAAAGTAACAGAGTAGGTGGATTCTGAAAGTTATCGATCGGAAAAAACAATAAAGCTTAGTTTACTGAAGTAAGAATCTTGTTTTAAAATAAAAATTGTGATTCCTCTCTGTCCCTACCGACATTCAAGAGACCCTTTCCTCGGAGCATAATTTTTTTATTCTCTTATTAGTATCATTGGTATGTCCAAAACATTATAAAAAGAGAGATGAGCGTCCACCTTATACTCCTCATCATCGGTCCTTGTGCTGTTATCCACATCCATTGCTAGTGGTTCTTGTAGTGCTGTTCAGCAAATTAGTCTTTATTATTATTTTAAGCCTCTTCTTCCTTCAATGGCTGCTGCTGCTTTGAGAAGTCTCTTGAAGAAGAGATCCACAGCATGCAACGAACACATGTTAAGGAGATTACTCTCCACCCAATCCGTCGTTGATTCTTCTTCATCTTTTGCTCAGAGACTCAGAGATTTGCCTAAGGATCTTCCTGGAACCAATATCAAGAAAGATGTTTCTCAAGTAATCTCATAATATCTTTCTACTTCACTTGTTGAATATGGGATTTTTCTTGAATATGCCTCAGCTCCTTTCATCCCTGTTTTCTCTTTAGCATTTTCCGGGTATTGTTTACGCTTCAGATTTCTCCTATATGCATATTTTTCACTTTTTCGTGCTTGAGAGGATGAGAGACTGAGAAGAGATATTATTTTCTTAATTCTTATTTTCTTTTCTGGGTTGCCTCTTGCTCTTCTTCTTCTTTGTTGAATTTCTTTCGGCACAGTTTTTTCCAAAGAAAAATAAAATATATCTTCATGTGGTAGATAGAGACTTTAGAGTGACTGAATCTAATTCATGGCAAGGCCATGGGACCTATCACCTGGCATGCATGTGACTTTACTTGGTATTTGGTATTTCTATGACAATATATAATAGATTGTTACGTTTTCCTAAAGATTTTTACAAGATTAAATTATCATATCTGAGATCGCAACGTGCACCCTGTAATTATTTTACTGTTGCTCGAATCCTCGTACGAACAATGTATCTGTTCTTTTTCCTTTTTTTTTTTTAATTACTTAAAAAGAAATATTGCTAATTAGACTTTGTTAATCGGCGCGTGGTAAAGTGATCAATCGCATTTGGTGAAATGATGCAGTTTCGGGATTTTTTTTAACCTGTGTTTGGCTTGAGTACTTTGTATGAAATCTCTGCCAAATATAAGCTTATATGATCATTTGATTTATTTAATTTTAATTGACTTCTTGAGTGATATTACTCTCCACTAAGAGAATCCTTTCTTTTTCCTCAACCTTCAGCTGATTGGGAGGACTCCCCTTGTATATCTTAACAAAGTCACTGAAGGATGTGGAGCTTATATTGCTGTCAAGCAAGAGATGTTCCAGCCAACCGCTAGTGTCAAAGACAGGTATATATTTTGATACTTTCTCAACACCACACAATCCATGAAGTTCCCATGTTGTCATGAATTTGTGAATTTTAGATCACTTTATTAATATCAATTTCTGGAGATTATATTTTTATTTCTGTCACCAGACCAGCAATGGCTATGATTGAAGATGCTGAAAGGAAAAACTTACTAGCTCCTGGGAAGGTTAGCTATTACAGATACATAATATGTTTCACTCAAATTTCAATTATCAGATATGCTTGTCTGCAAACTCTTAAGATTGCACTTTTAGCTTTCTCTAACCTTTCCATTTTGCATTAGACAACACTAATAGAGCCCACATCAGGGAATATGGGTATCAGTATGGCATTTATGGCTGCCATGAAAGGGTATAAGATGGTTCTGACCATGCCATCTTACACAAGCTTGGAGAGAAGGGTGACTATGAGAGCATTTGGGGCTGATTTGATCCTCACTGATCCTACCAAGGGGATGGGAGGAACGGTTAAGAAGGCTTATCAGCTTCTGGAATCGACACCAAATGCTTTCATGCTGCAACAATTTTCAAATCCTGCCAACACTCAGGTATCAAATTTGTGATTTTCATCTTCTTGCATAACAATTTAATTATATGTATTTCTGTCAGATTGTTTTTTATTTGCTTATGCTGCTCATTTAAGCATAAAGTAGAAAAAATATCCCATAAGTGTACAATGAGATTTTGACCTCAAATGGAAAACAGGCGCATTATGAGACTACAGGTCCTGAAATATGGGAGGATACCCTGGGAAATGTAGACATCTTTGTCATGGGAATTGGCAGTGGAGGAACTGTCTCTGGCGTCGGTCAGTATCTTAAGTCTCAAAATCCTAATGTGAAGGTGATTAATTATCTAATTTTCTCTTTGAATACTCTTTAAGATTTTTCTTTTAAATAATGAATTCTATTTATCAAAAACATAAAAATCCGAAGCAGAGCTTTGGTATATGCTACAAGGCTAAACAAGACACAAGAAGCAATGGCAGACATACAAATCAGTAGCTAGCAAAATGATAGTGATCAAAATGCAGCAGTTATGTTCAGTATATAGTTAAGATCTAATGAATCTATTTTAATTTCCTTGAGAATTTTCTATGATATTGCAGATATATGGAGTGGAGCCTGCTGAAAGTAATATATTAAACGGTGGTAAACCAGGTAAAAATATTGTGTTATTCTGGCTTTCAACCTCCTTTCTTTCTCTGCCCCTTTAAAGTCCAGAAGTGACAATAAAACTAGGAATCCCTGTACTGTCCAGATAATGTGGTCACAAAATTCCAAATTCTTACCACTGATTTTCTTCCATTAACTTAGTACTCGATGTAAACAAAAGTAGAGGAGGTTAGAATAGTGAAGTTATTGCCATTTTTATTTTTATTTTTATTTTCTTTACTTGTTTATTTATTTCTGAGATTTTGTGAGCAATTGTTGGATCCAATTTCTGGTTAGAGAAGCTGCAATCTAAAATTTTCAATCCAACTAGGTCCTCATCTTATTACTGGAAATGGGGTTGGATTCAAACCAGATATATTAGACATGGACATAATGGAAAAAGTTCTTGAGGTAAGTGGCGCTGAAGTAAACATTTTCTGTAACAATAAATATTCGAATTTGCTCTCTTTATACTGAATAATAGTTAAGAAACGCTTTGGCAGGTTAGCAGTGAAGATGCTGTAAAGATGGCTAGGGAGTTGGCATTGAAGGAGGGGCTTATGGTAATAACTCTAATGATACTTCAACACTTCTGATGGTGGGTGGAAGTTCTTTTCTTTTTAACTTACTGTCAACCATCTGTTCTATGTAGGTTGGGATATCATCCGGTGCCAATACAGTTGCTGCACTAAGACTGGCTAGAATGCCAGAGAACAAAGGCAAACTTATTGTGGTAAGAACACTTTTGCCTTGAAAATTCTCTCCATGTGAACTGATCACTCTTATACATAATTCATTGTTGTCAAAACCGCCAAGTGTTTTTACTCAAGAATTAAATAATACAAACAAACTTATGAGGATCGATGTTTCCATTTAACATTTTGGTATTTTTCTTTGACATATCACATATGTTATCTTCTAATAGTAATAGGGTTAACACAATTTTTAAATTGTAATACTTGTCATGTTTCAATCTCGAAGACTAGAAATTTCCAGATGTAACTCAACACTTTCTAGTTTTATATTGAACAATATCTTAACTGTGTAGAAGTTATGTAAATTTGAGCATTAATTCTTAGAAAGAGTTGTTATTGGTTTGAACTCAGACTGTTCATGCAAGCTTTGGGGAGCGATACCTGTCATCCGCCCTGTTTCAAGATCTGAGGGATGAGGCTGAGAAAATGCAACCAGTTCCAGTTGACTAACGCTTGTAGGCGGCTTCCTCATCTGAGAACTCAAAAGCTGAAATTTTACTTGTATCAATGTACTTGTTCAATTTCACTTGTTGAACTGATTGTGTTGAATGATAATATATTTGTTAAAAAATTTAAGTGCAAAGCATAATTGATATCGCTTTTAATAATATTTGTTTTATCTCTTTCTCTTATAACGGATCATATGAGACAAAAATAGGATCAAACTTCCAAGGCCTAGTGGAAGTTCTATTAGTTTTCATATATTCCATGTAAAAATGTGGAGAATATGAGTAGTTGAATGGATACTGGAGGAAATTAAATCCTGGAAAGGCTAATAGGATCCAGTAAGATACAATCAGATCCCTAGGGCCTGCTTGTTTGACAAGTGATCTATGCTGATTCAATTAGCCTAATGCCTTTTAAGAAGATTCATCCAGATACTGATTAAGGGCACAGCACAAGCAGCATAGATGTTTTTATTGGGTTAATTTCATCCCAGAAAGCATTTTATATATTTCTAAATAAAATTTTCTGTGTTTGTTAAAGACAAATCTCATGGCATTAGAATAAGAATAATTAGTTAACATTGAAAAAAGGGTCAAACGCCGACCTTAGCTCAGTTGGTAGAGCGGAGGACTGTAGTCGTTAAAGCTGTCATCCTTAGGTCGATGGTTCGAATCCGGCAGGTCGGATGTTTTTGCTGCAGTATCTGCTCACTCCTGTGTTGAAAGAAGTGGTAAGTTTTGGTGTTAACATCTGGAGAATCCCATTTTCATCACATGGTCTCCAAACAAAAACACAAACAGAGACTATTGGTTTCGCTTCAAATCCTTTTAAAGTTTTCTGATAAAATAGGTAAATATTTTTTATTTTTTATTTTTGACAATATGGACGAGTAAATAGAAGAAAATAAAGTTATTATGAGATATGCCAATCTTTCTGATTTAATGCTTTGTTTAAGCCGTAACGCTTACAAGAAAAAGCTAAATGCTTTGCCATTAGTATAAAAAGCTCATATAGCTTGATACGGTTATTTCAACTTGTCGCGTGGGGGCCTTCTGTTTGAAACTAAACGGATACCCCTATACCCCTACCTGAATTATTGATCTATGAAAAATTTACAATTTTCTTTGCCTAAGCTACTCGAAGCAGAATAAATCAATCACGTGCGATGCATACGGTTGGATCATTAAAATTTCATAAAATTTATTTATAAATTTCAAAAAATATTAATATAAAATCAACCCCCACTTATTAGTCAGAAAATAATTGAATGCTGCAATTTTCGGAATTTTTGGTAGCGGCGTTAATTTAATCGTGTCCGTTGTTAAATTTTGATGAGAAGGGGATAACTTGCTCAGTAAGTAGAGTAGGGACTGTATCGTGATTAAAAGAAAATCAGGGGGCAAGAGCACTGCCTACCCTTGTCGTAAATTTCGTAAGACAAGCGGGGGGTCCCACCTCTGGGTGCATAAAGCAACAGAGTCATTGTTTCCCACTTAGAGAAGAACATTAACAAAAGAAAAAAATATCTTTAGGGTTTGACTGAAAAAAAATTGGTTTTGGCAAATCGCGTGAAATCCACAATAGAGATTTGTATACTGAGTCGAATCACGGGTTCCCTCGAGTTCGCTTCACTCTCATCTTCCTTGAAACTTACTAAGTCGCTAAGATCCGCCCGCAAATATCTCAAGTTTAGAGAAAATGGGGCACAGCAACAAGTGGGGTCGTTCTTATTTTTTGAACGTTGGGATCGGAGGGTGAAAACACTACTTATTTATCTTTTTTAAATTATAAATTTTGGAGGGATTCTTTGTTGGAATTTTACTTTTGGTGGGTTTTTTGAATTATTGAATTCGCTACTTTTTTTTCTTTTTTCGTAAATTGGGGTTAAAATTGCAAATTTGCATGCAATCGGGTGGAGGTGGTGGTGGTGGGCCCAGCCGGAACCCGACGGGCCGGGCAGCATCGACATCCTCTGCTGCGTCACCTTCTTCTTCATCCTCAGCTGTTTCTACGCCCCACTTGGTTTTTGATTCGGTGCAGCAGCAGCACCACCAACAGCAACAGCACCAGCAGCAGAGACAGGTAACGAGAAGAGTTGGCCCAATTGGCTTGTGGGTTCTGCAATTTAAAGTGTTTTTCCAAATGGGTAGGGTTTTGTTGCATAATTAAGAGGGTTTTGGTAAATGGGTTGCAGTTAATTTCTGTAATGAATGCAATGTCATGTGATCAGAGTATAGCATGTTTTCGATAATTTTGCTTTCTATTGATTAATTTTTTAGTCTTCTTACAGCTGAAACTCGTAGCATTTAACATTTGAGCTGCTGGACTGGAGCTGGTCTTCTCCTATACCTAAGTTGAACATAATTAGAACCATGCAGGATCTGTCTTTTTTTTTTTTTAGTGCATTTTGTTTGTCTTTATATCTCCAGACATTGTTTGAAAATATGAAGACGTTGGTAATAATGGAACAAGGGGTTCGCTTTACTTGGTTTGGATGATTTGAACTTGATTGTTTAGACTTTTCATGGAGTGTCTGTGTTTTTTTTGGTTGACTTACACATTGAATTTATGTAGTGTACTTTATATAACTTTTTTTTTTCTCTAGATGTTTGACATGATTAGAGTGCTCTTGTCCATCTGCATCTGCTTTTTTGGCTGTGCTGATGTGTCTTCTGAATTTCTTGATAATTTTAGGAATAATGACTATTTTGTTCTCATTCTACTTTGCCGTGTATAATAGGAATAAAAGTTAATAAAAATTTGTGTAAATGGAGGAGGTGACAATTTTTTTGTTAATTTATGGCTCAGTCATTCATCTCTCTGTTCTCATCCAAAAATAAAAATAAAAACTAGAAAAAATTACTGTATCTAAGTCTCATGTGAATATGTGTTTGAGTTGATTCTTTTAACTGTTTCTGTAGTCACTCCAACAACAGCTACTCAGAAAATCTGAAGGAAATGAAGCCATTCTAGCATATCAAGTAGGCGGTCTCCCAGGAGCAATGGGAGGGGGAAACTTTGTTTCATCTCCAGGCTCCATGCAACTGCCTCAACAGTCAAGGAAACTTTTTGATTTTGCCCAACAACATGGGTCATCCCAGGAGGGCCAGAACAGAAGTCAAGGTGTTGAGCAACAGTTGCTAAATCCTGTTCATCAAGCTTATCTCCAGTATGCTTTACAGGCTCATCAAAAGTCTGCCTCAGTTTCGCAATCTCAGCAGCAAGCGAAAATGGGTATCTTAGGGCCTGCATCTGGGAAGGATCAAGATCCACGCATGGGAAATTTGAAAATGCAGGAATTGATTTCCATGCAGTCGGCTAATCAGGCTCAGGCATCGTCCTCCAAAAATTCATCTGATCAGTTTGCTCGTGGTGAAAAGCAGATGGAGCAAGGACAGCAGTCAGCCTCTGACCAGAGGAATGAAACAAAACCCCTAATTCAGCACCCTATTGGTGGCCAATTAATGAATGCTAATATTATAAGGCCCATGCAAGCAACTCAGTCTCAACAAAGCATCCAAAATATGGCTAACAACCAGTTTGTGGCTGCCCAGTTGCAGGCATGGGCACTTGAGCGCAATATTGATCTGTCACAACCTGCAAATGCCAACTTGGTGGCGCAGCTCATTCCACTCATGCAGTCTAGGGTGCCTATTCATCAAAAAACAAATGAAAACAATATAGGTGCACAGTCATCACCTGTCCCTGTCTCAAAGCAGCAGGCTGCTTCTTCACCTGTTGCTAGTGAGAGTTCTCCCCATGCTAATTCGTTGAGTGATGTATCTGGGCAATCTGGCTCTGCAAAGGCAAGACAAGCAGTTTCCCCTAGCCCTCTTGGTTCAACTACCAATGCTGGGATAGTTGGTAATGCTAACAACCTTGCGCTGCAGCAATTTGTTAATCATAGCAGAGAAAACCAAGTGCCTCCTAGACAGTCAATTGGAAATGGAATGGTTCCTATGCATCCCCCACAATCATCTACAAACATGAGCCAGGGTGTGGATCAGTCTTTGGCTGTAAAAAGTTCGGGTGGTCCAGAAACTTCGCAAATGCAGTACCTCAGGCAGTTGAATCGTTCTTCTCCACAATCTGCAATTCCCTCTAGTGATGGAGGCTCAGTTAACAACTTCTCGTCACAGGGTGGGCTGGCTACCCAGATACCACAGCAGCGTTTTGGGTTCACCAAACAGCAACTTCATGTTCTTAAGGCACAAATTCTAGCATTCAGGAGGCTGAAGGTGTCCAAAAAGTGTTCTCTCTTTTGTATTTTCTAAGCATTGGTATAACTTTTGGTTTCCTTAAACAGTGCTGAGTGGATTATTTATTTTCTTCTTGCTTGACAGAAAGGAGAAGGTACTCTTCCACAAGAGCTTCTTCGGGCTATTGTTCCACCACCCCTTGAGTTGCAGCAGCAGCAGCAATTTCCTGCAGCAGTAAATAATCAGGATAGATGTTCTGGGAAGATGGCTGAAGACCAATTGAGAAATTTGGAGTCCAATGGAAAGGATGCACCTGCTGTACCAGCAATAAATGGACAAAATTACTCGAAAGAGGAATCTTATGCAGGAGATGATAAAGCAACTCTATCAGCAGTTCATGTGCAAGGTATGCCAGCTGTGATGAAGGAACCTGCGGCAATGCTAGCTGTCGGGAAAGAAGAGCAGCAAACCCCTGCTAAATCAGACCAGGAAGTTGATCGTGGTGTTCAGAAAACTCCTGCAAGAAGTGATTTTACTGCAGATAGGGGAAAATCTGTTGCACCACAGGCAGTAGGATCCGATGCAATGCAAGGTAAGAAGCCTGTACAGGCAACTACTGCCTCGCAGCCGAGAGATGTTGGCTCTGCCAGAAAGTATCATGGGCCACTATTTGATTTTCCCTTTTTCACGAGGAAACATGATTCTGTTGGGTCAACGGCAATGGTTAACAGCAATAATAATCTAACGTTGTCATATGATGTTAAAGATCTTCTTTTTGAGGAAGGCTTGGAAGTTCTCCAGAAGAAAAGATCAGAAAATTTGAAGAAGATTAGTGGTATACTTGCTGTAAACTTAGAGAGGAAAAGGATTAGGCCTGATCTTGTTCTGAGACTGCAGATTGAAGAAAAAAAACTTCGGCTCTTAGATCTACAGGCACGTTTAAGGGATGAAGTTGACCAACAGCAGCAGGAGATAATGGCAATGCCTGACCGACCATATCGGAAGTTTGTTAGACTTTGTGAGCGTCAACGCATTGATCTGATGAGACAAGTGCAAACGTCTCAGAAGGCAATGAGAGAGAAGCAACTAAAATCCATCTCTCAGTGGCGTAAGAAACTTCTGGAGGCCCACTGGGCAATCCGTGATGCACGGACTGCCCGCAACCGAGGAGTTGCTAAATACCATGAGAGAATGTTGAGGGAATACTCAAAGAGAAAGGATGATGATAGGAACAAAAGGATGGAAGCCTTGAAGAATAATGATGTTGAAAGGTATAGGGAGATGTTGCTGGAGCAGCAGACCAGTGTACCAGGTGAAGCTTCGGAGAGATATGCTGTTCTCTCGTCATTCTTGAGTCAGACAGAAGAGTATCTTTATAAACTGGGAAGTAAAATAACAGCTGCCAAGAGTCAGCAGGAAGTCGAAGAGGCAGCAAATGCTGCTGCAGCTGCTGCAAGATTGCAGGCATGCTTTATTCAAATCTCTTTATTTCTTTCTCTCTCTATTCCATTCCACACAAGCACCACCCCCCTTCCCTGCTATATTTTTTTGAGAACCACCTAAAGTTTCCCATTCAGAATTGTTTCCCAGAATCTATAATTGTATCAAGAAGTCCAAAAATCATGGTATCATTTTTTTTTTGTTTCTTAGGGGTTAACCTCCAATCCCTGCTGCCCTTTTCAGTTTTTCTCCCCCACATTCCCTGGAACCCTTGCCACGAATTGATGGACAAAATAAAGTTTTTTAATATTTGAATATTATTTTAGGTTCATTACATCAAGAGCTTAATAGAAGGTAACTCTTTTGTTTCATATTTGCTCACAAAAGGGTCTTTCTGAAGAAGAAGTTAGGGCCGCAGCAGCTTGTGCTGGTGAGGAAGTTATGATCAGAAATCGGTTTATGGAAATGAATGCACCCAGGGATAGTTCATCTGTCAACAAGTAAGTGAATATTTCTCGAATTATTTTCTCCATTTATGATTAATTCAAAATGGAGTAACCTGGATTATTAGTTGTGCAGAGCCAATTATAGGCTCCCTGAGATGGTTGTTTTCTGCTATCCATAAATTTAGAATGTCTCTTTTGTGAAATAATCATTCTTAATTACAGTTTGATATCTGTCAAAACTTACCATATTATCAATATCTTTTAAAATTAGTTTTTCCTTTTACTCAAAAGACAGCTTTCTTGTTATACTTAATAATGGTGTAGCATGTATAGTAGTTAGTCTTTTTGTTTTGTGATTACTTATGGTTATCTTGTAATTCTCACCAGGTATTATAGTCTTGCACATGCTGTGAATGAAAGGGTTATAAGGCAACCCTCAATGTTACGAGCCGGAACTTTACGTGACTATCAGCTTGTAGGTTGCTGTTCTAAAATTTTAATTATTATTACTATTTGGTGTTTAACCTCTGTTGCACTATTGCTAGTTGCAAGTTTTAATTGCTATCTTGTTTATTTGGCAGGTTGGATTACAGTGGATGCTGTCTTTGTATAACAACAAATTAAATGGAATATTGGCTGATGAGATGGGTCTTGGGAAGACTGTGCAGGTGAATTTTGTTAGAATCAGTAGTAAAATCCTCATAAAGTTGGGAGACAAAAGTAAATATCTTATGTGTTTAATCTTGAGTGACTCAGTAGCTTCACATTTCAGGGTCTATTGCTATATGTGTGGCAGAATCTTTTGGATGTAGTTCTTTTGTAGTCAGAATATTGGAATAACATTTTTTTAAATACTTTCTCTTTTTTCAGTAAGGGGAATAAATTATAAATGATAGACGATAATATTTTAAAACATGTGATGTGTCTGATATTTTATTCTGTAAGCAGGTAATGGCACTGATTGCTTATTTGATGGAATTTAAAGGCAACTATGGCCCGCATCTTATAATTGTCCCCAATGCTGTATTGGTGAATTGGAAGGTTAGCTTCTTTTTATTGCTTTTGTGGGTGTGACCATTTTAATTACTTTTTGAAGTGGCTTACCATGTTCATCTGGCAGAGTGAGTTCTATAATTGGCTGCCATCTGTGTCATGCATTTTTTATGTTGGTGGAAAGGATCAAAGGTCAAAACTATTTTCTCAGGTCAGTGGCATATTTTTGCCTAAATACTGATGTCGAAGATTTTATTAAATTCCTGAACTTTATAATGTGCTACTTCTTTTTTGTAGGAGGTCTGTGCTCTGAAATTTAATGTCCTTGTAACGACTTATGAATTCATCATGTATGACCGCTCAAAACTTTCAAAAATTGATTGGAAGTATATCATAATTGATGAAGCACAAAGAATGAAAGATAGAGAGTCAGTTCTGGCCCGTGATCTTGATAGATACCGCTGTCAGAGGCGCTTACTTCTTACTGGGACACCATTACAGGTATTTGAGAGGGCTTCGAGTCTCAATTGTGAAGTCCCTTTGTTTGGTGCTAACATGTATTAAGAATTTGACTTGCTCAACTTAAGCTGAAGTTCATCAACAAAGCATGTCTGAGCTTTGTTCCATTGATCTTATGTCTCTTGATGATTTTGCAACCCTATTACTTATTCTTTTTCTTCTGGTCGTAATAATAATGACAATGCTGGACTCCCCAACATTGGCAAATGGCATTTATGCTTTGCCTGTCGTTTTTATCCAATTCCAATATCCACCTTCTTAAAAAATTGATAAGTCAATTGCTTTCTATCAACCCCAAGGGTTGGCCGTAGTGTAAAAAGCTCCTTGGTGTCTCATCCTTGAGGTCAAGGGTTCAAACCTCCTTAGGGTCTTAATTTTGGATATTTTAACAATGAGAAAAATAATGCTTGAATTCACTATTTTAAATTATTAATGTTTATGGTGATTGATGCCTAAGGAACTGTCTATGTAATCCTCCTTTTTTTAGACTAATTTGTCTGATTGAACATGGAGTGATTTGGATTTGGCAGAATGATTTGAAGGAACTTTGGTCACTTCTAAATCTACTTCTTCCTGAAGTGTTTGATAATCGGAAAGCATTTCATGATTGGTTCTCACAACCGTTTCAAAAGGAAGGTCCTGGCCATAATGCGGAGGATGACTGGCTTGAGACTGAGAAGAAGGTCATTATTATCCACAGACTTCATCAGATTTTGGAGCCTTTTATGCTCAGACGTCGTGTTGAAGATGTGGAAGGTTCACTTCCACCCAAGGTATGCTGTCATTGCAATGCCAATTGTACATGTCCATTTGTATTTCTGATTGCTGATACCATTTCTGTAATTCAGGTCTCCATAGTTTTAAGATGCAAAATGTCAGCTATCCAGAGTGCTATTTATGATTGGATTAAATCAACTGGTACACTTCGAGTTGATCCTGAAGATGAGAAGCGCAGGGTTCAAAAAAATCCTATATACCAGCCTAAGGTGTATAAAACGCTAAATAATAGATGTATGGAGCTTAGGAAGGCTTGCAATCATCCTCTACTTAATTACCCTTATTTCAATGACTTCTCCAAAGATTTTCTTGTAAGATCATGCGGGAAATTGTGGGTCCTTGATAGGATCCTTATAAAACTTCAGAGAACAGGGCATCGAGTTTTGCTTTTTAGTACCATGACAAAACTCCTTGATATCCTGGAGGAATATCTGCAATGGAGGCAACTTTTATACAGACGAATTGATGGAACCACTAGCTTAGAAGATCGTGAATCAGCTATTATGGACTTTAATAGCCCTGACTCTGAATGCTTTATCTTTTTGCTTAGCATTCGTGCAGCTGGACGGGGTCTTAATCTTCAGTCTGCTGACACAGTTATCATATATGATCCTGATCCAAACCCTAAAAATGAGGAACAGGCAGTTGCCAGGGCCCACCGCATTGGACAAACAAGAGAAGTGAAGGTCATTTATATGGAAGCAGTTGTTGACAAAATTTCTAGTAATCAAAAAGAGGATGAATTAAGAAGTGGAGGTATGGTTGATTTAGAAGATGACCTTGCAGGTAAGGATCGGTATATGGGATCTATTGAGAGCCTCATAAGGAATAACATTCAGCAGTATAAGATTGACATGGCTGATGAGGTCATCAATGCTGGGCGTTTTGACCAGAGAACAACCCATGAAGAGAGACGTATGACTTTGGAGACATTATTGCATGATGAGGAAAGGTATCAAGAAACTGTTCATGATGTTCCATCTTTGCAGGAGGTAAATCGAATGATTGCTAGGAGTAAAAATGAAGTAGAATTTTTTGACCAAATGGATGAAGAGTTCGACTGGATTGAGGAGATGACAAGGTATGACCAGGTACCAAAGTGGCTTCGTACAAGTACAAAAGAAGTGAATGCAACTATTGCTAATCTAACAAAAAAGCCATCTAAGAATATCTTGTTTAGTGGCAATATTGGGGTTGGATCTAGTGAAGTGGAAACTGAAAGAAGAAGAGGGCCCAAGGGAAAAAAGTACCCCAACTACAAGGAAATAGATGATGAAAATGGAGAGTACTCTGAAGCAAGTTCTGATGAGAGGAATAGATATTCTGTGCATGAAGAAGAGGGAGAAATTGCAGATTTTGAAGATGACGAATACAGTGGTGCTCCTGGACCGCCTGCCATCAATAAAGACCAATCAGAAGAAGATGGTCCAGTATGTGAAGGTGGGTATGAGTACCGTCGACCTTCAGAAAACACGAGAAACAATCACATACAAGAGGAAGCTGGTTCCTCAGGATCATCTTCAGATAGTCGAAGATTGACACAGATGGTATCTCCTGTTTCTTCTCAGAAATTTGGGTCTCTGTCTGCTTTAGAAGCTCGGCCAGGATCTATTTCAAAAAGGATGGTATGCATCATTCTGTCTGTATTTGTTATTTGTTAGTGAACTGGTTTATTTTTCCTTCCTGTTCATTACTGTACTGTTAATTTTTTCCAGCCAGATGAACTGGAGGAAGGGGAGATTGCTGTATCTGGAGATTCTCACATGGACCACCAGCAATCTGGAAGTTGGACTCATGATCGTGATGAAGGCGAAGATGAGCAGCAGGTTTTGCAACCCAAGATAAAACGAAAGCGTAGTATTCGAGTTCGCCCTCGTCATGCAGTTGAAAGGCTGGAAGAGAAGTCATCCAATGAGGCACCTTCTCTTCAGCGTGGAGATTCATCCCTCATGCCATTCCAAATGGACCATAAATATCAAGCACAGTTAAGGACTGATTCTGAAATGAAGGCCCATGTAGAGCCAAATTCTTTCAAGCATGATCAAAGCGAATCATCTTCGAAAAATAGACGGAACGTAGCTTCAAGGAAAATAGCCAATGCCCCAAAGTTGCGTGCTTCACCAAAACCTGGCCGTTTGAATTGCGTGTCTGGTCCTGCAGAAGATTCTGCTGATCACAGCAGAGAAAATTGGGATGGCAAAGTAGCCAGTGGATCTTCAAATTTCGGTTCTAAGATGTCTGATGTCATCCAAAGGAGGGTATGTACTGTATTTCTTATATTTATACTATCTTGCTTCTTTTCCTTCTGATACATTAAGGAGTTGGTGGGACAGGAGTAAAATAAGATAACATGATATAGCATTAAGAATCCTAATTGATTTCTGCTAGTTCTCCTGCCTCCTTGTGGCTGTCTTACAATTTGTTACCCGTGGCTGTTTCATTATTATATGAAGAATGTTACCTCATTGACTGGTGTGATTATGTTTTTAAGAAGACAACATTTGATTGGATAGCTGCAGATTTCTTAAATGAAGGTATTATTTAGGTCAATTTTAGGAAGTCTCAATGAAGTTTGTTATCAGTTTTACATATTGGTGATCTACTCAGTGATTCAGGCTTCTGTTATGTCTAGTATTTGTATTTCCAATATTTTTGAGAAATTAAATTTTTACCTTCAGATGATAAAAGCCGATGCATAAGTTGCAAATATATGCATTAGAGAACATTCGTCCTTTTGAGTCTAACCTGTTGATATAAACTTTTTTCTTTCCCCCTCCCATTCTTTCTGTAGTTATGTGTTATTGGTTATGATGTACATTTTGTTAAATCACCTGAAAACTTTCATGGCTTTAGTGCAAGAATGTAATCAGTAAGCTCCAAAGGAGAATTGATAAGGAAGGACATCAAATTGTACCTCTGCTTACGGATTTGTGGAAAAGGCTTGAAAATTCTGCAGCTGGAAACAATCTTTTGGATTTACGGAAGATTGATCAGCGTGTTGACAGATTAGAGTATAATGGGGTAATGGAGCTGGTGTCTGATGTGCAGTTAATGTTAAAGGGTGCAATGCATTTTTATGGCTTCTCACATGAGGTATAGTTGCTCATCTTGCACATACTTATTATTATTGTACACGTGTTGATTTTCTAATGAGGGTATTATTGGAAGCATGGTTAAGCTAATGAGCTTTTTTGAGCCTCTACTCTAATCTTGAATGGCCTATATTACAGATATCTCTTACATAGGAAAATGCACTATATCTAAGGCTTTGTTTTGTTTTAGCCAAAATGCCTACACCAACAATGGAAATGGAATATTCTTTTGACCTCACCTAACCTCTTGCCTTAAAATCAATGACACCCCTTTACTTTTAAAATGTCACTGACTTTCACCTCTGCTTTGTTAATAACTATTAACTTGGTGAATACACACACACCCTAACATCGATAAATATCTGGGATATCTCTTACTATTATAGAATCTAACAAAGGTTCTTTAACGATAGAGGAGGGCAATGGTATTTTGAAAAGGGAAAGGTTGTCTTTGAATTTAAGAAAAAGTGGGTGGAGTTCAACAAAATTTCTCTCTAATGAAAGCTAACCTACATGAATACGTAATTTGGTGTGCACACAGAATGTGGAAATTATACCAGCACTATGGTTTCTATTGATAAAAGTTTGGATTAGTATATTTTTTGGTAATGCTATAAAACCTAAAGGGCCGTCTGTAACCTAGAGTGCAATGCATTTTCCAAGCCCCCCTTGTTTTACCATTTAGCAAATCTCATAATTTTTCCTTTGACCAATAAAAGTAAGGTATTTAGGTAAGTTTTATTTTTACTTTGCTTTTGTTTGTGTCATCAGCTATGTCAATATATTGAAGGAGAGATTGGGAAATACATTGCACTATAGGTTATTGGGATTATTGTATGCCGGACAGGCTAAAGTGGCAAGTCGCCTAAAAGTCTTATTTTTGCATCAGACTTACACCTCAATGACCGCGGCAGTTTAAATTCCATTACAAAGTTTTTAATGTCTACAGAGTTGCTTCCAAAATCACACCACTGATTGTCCTTGACTCCTTGCTTCCCAGTTGACTTTCAAAATTCTTGGTCGTCATTTGACAAATGAATCCTAATATTCTTTGCGTCTTTAATTAAATGTCCCTGAGTTCATTGGTAGTTATTTCCATTTTCCTACAATTGCATCTCATGTGATTGCATTGTACAGGTTAGATCTGAAGCAAGGAAAGTACATGATCTGTTTTTCGATATATTGAAGATTGCATTTCCAGATACAGATTTCCGAGAAGCTAGAAGTGCACTCACTTTCTCTGGCCCTGGCCCTGTATCTTCTTCTCTTTCTTCTCCATCCCCTAGACAGGCTGCTGTTGGCCAGAGCAAGAGACACAAGATGTTAAATGAGATGGAACCTGGCCCTAGCCCTACCCAGAAGCCACTGCAACGTGGATCCATGCCTACTGGTGAAGACACTAGAGTCAGAGTCCACATGCCCCAAAAGGAATCAAGGCTTGGAAGTGGAAGTGGCAGTAGCCGGGAGCAATGTCAGCAGGATGATTCTCCACATCCGGGGGAACTGGTAATCTGCAAGAAGAAAAGGAAAGACAGGGAAAAGACGGTGGTGAAGCCGAGGACTGGATCTACTGGCCCTGTCTCACCTCCTAGCTTGGGTCGTAATATCAAAAGTCCTGGTCCAGGTTCAAACCCCAAGGATATGCGACAGACCCAGCAAGGGTGGGCGAATCAGCCTGCTGCTCAACCAGCAAATGGTGGTACTGGGAGTGTTGGTTGGGCAAATCCTGTTAAGAGGCTGAGGACAGATTCTGGTAAAAGAAGGCCAAGTCAATTATGAGTTGATAAAGAATTTTAGTGTATCATTGTAATGAAAAAATTGTTGCAAAGTGCAGTTTATAACGGGTCGTTGCAGGCCTTTACAAATCAGTTAGTCCATACTGTCAATATAGTGTAGATCTTTGATTCTCCTTCTCCATTGTATACCTGATCGACCAGTCCATTATTGGAATCCACTAGTTTTTCATATCTGCCTTTCGCAGTAGCGGGCGATAATAAGTTTCCCCATCCCATGGTAACCCTAATACTAAATCTTTGTACAGTCAACCCGTGTCATTTTAACGTCAAGTTGCTATGCCAGCACACCATCAGGAATAGGATTCTAACTTGCGTGAAGTAATCGGGCTAATGATATATTCCTTGGTAGTATTAGCATGTGTTGGGCTTGCTTTTCAACGTATAACTATTTCTGGGACTTGAAGTGAAGATTTTCTGCAAATAATTTGTTGGGAACTGATGACGTTGTTAAGTCGTCATTGTCAATAAAATATACACTAAACAATAATACCAGTCATATATATAATGAAATGATTAAATTGATTGACATGTTACAAAATAGATATGCTCCAATAATAGACCTCTAGGGCGGTAGATGATCTTGTTTATTACCAAATGCCATGACTTCGCCGAACCATCTAGTGAAGTATAAGTATTTACAATGAAAAACATAATCAAGAAACACCCAACTAGTAGAGGTTGACTGGAAGTAAATATCTACTGCCCTGAGTTGGGTTCCATTTGTTCTATTATTTTTATTTTCACAAGCAAAAGTTAAGGTTCATCTAACAAAGTTAAAAACAATTTACACAATAATTGCTATGAACACATAATGAACCACTATGTATCAGGTTGCCCTGCCATTGCCTCATCACTAGACTTACATTCATCTTCACTCAACTCCTCATCACTGGAGTTTTCTTCTGGGGTGGCTTGTATGTCTTCTGGCCGAGCATATTTCTCACAGAACTCTGGAAGAAACAACACCAATGTTATATTGGCATAATTTCGGAATAGAAGCTATATATTAATAATAATGTAGTTTAGGATAAAATGAGTGAATATATTTCCCTTAGCAATGGAGCTCCAATCAGCCATTCTACAGTCTCTTGGTAGCCAGCAACTTGTACCTCAGCACTTATAATTACAAACACAATCTTTAGATATTTATCACTGGACCAGCTCAACTAAAACCTAAGTTACTCAAACAACTCCGATATTTTAAAACCAATTTAAACCCTCTCTAAACTAGTTACTAGAACTTTATTAAAAGATTATTCATCTCTTCCTTTTTTAAAAACAAAAAAGGACAGCTTAGGAATCCATGAAATTTGTAGTAGTCCATTATGACATCCCTTTTCTGAGTATACTCTAGTCCAGCCCCACTCTATGATATAAAACCCCAAGTTTGAAGAGCCATCTTGTCATTAGAGTAGTGACATTTGGATATGTCGGCACCAAATTCAATATGCCTTTCAACAACCTAAACTAATTCAAATATGATATATTGAAAAAGATCATAGCTTGTTTTACCATATTTTTTCCATTAACAAATAAGAAACCACAGCTTAGATTTTTACTAGATTGATTAATTATTCTTTTAGTACTTGACATGACGAATGGGTTGGATTTAGGCCCTGGTATTTGTTTAGTCTCAAATATATAGCTACCGACATTGTAAGGAATGCACAAAAATGCTTCAAATTTGCAGGACATTCAGGAAAAAATCTTCAAAGTACACATATACAGGAGGAAAACAACAGTAAATTTTGGTGCAGGCTTATTTGCACAGCAAGGAATGCAGAATCAGACGACCAAAACTTAAACACAGATACCTTTAACTCTTTGTTCATAAGCAGCTCGATCGCACATCATCAATGCTGCAGCCTCTCCATTCAATGGGTCAGATGGGTTTGGATACAGAAGAAGTTGTGGCAGGAATACTTCAAACACATTCACCAGGTCTGAAATACATGATTTTATCATGTAAGAGATGGCTCTAAGCAATATAACGGGGTAATCAGCTTTGAATTTATCTCCAAGGATAAAGATTATCACCAAACATAGGGCTCCATGTCTGATTAATAACATCTAAACATACTGAGCCAGACCTGAAATTAATATGCAACAAAATACTCAAAACTTGTACATTCTTTCACTAAGCAGATAAAATGTAACGTAATATTCAGATAGAAATTAAAGATTTGAAGTAGTTAATCACTCACATCTCATCAATGTTAGGATGGTAGATCTTATTAACAAATCCTATTGATGGAGATTTATATGGATAAGCATCTGGTAGCTCAACTCTTAGCCTCCACATACCTCCATGATAAGGACCTGCCATATGTTTATTATTTGATAATAAATTCATCATATATGGAAGTAAAGAGACTAACAAAAGTACCAAAGCCATTGAAAACAATGAGAAAACATTAAATCTGCAGCTTTAGAAAGCACCCAAGTACACAATTTTCATAGGGCGGAAAAGGTCAAGGCTGCAGGAGATGCAACATGGATATTAAGATAAGAACAAACTCAAACTATACAAATTTTAAGATTTTACAGATAGAATATGATAATGAAATCAAACAACTAAAGAGCATCTCTAATGCTAGAAGCCCGGGAAAGATGGTCATAAACAGAAGGTCAAAATAGCTGAATCAAGAAACAAAGCTTAAATAAGCATAGAACCAAAAAGGCAATCTTCAAACAAGCTCAGGATTATTAGTTTTCTATAAAACAACTGAAAATGGAAAACAAGGAGGTGGGTATTGAAGATTTACTGTCATTGGGTCCATTAAAATGTACGTAGAACTCTTGCATGCCATCATTGATCATCTCAACCTTGTAATCACTCATCATCCTGATAAAACAAAACCACCCCACCAAAAAATATGTTAAAAATCAGAAGAAAAGAAAAAGAATATAATTGGAAATTATTAATAGATGATTATTATTAACAGTTTCATCAAGTCCATCTCTCTTCGTTTGCTTGGTGAAGACATGATTTTTCTTCTTCTTTGGTCCCAGACAGAGAGAGAAAATTATTAAGAAACAAAGAGTTCGAAAGAGCAAGCTAAGCTTATGCAATTTGGAGCAGCAAAGCAAAAATGGTTCATTCGGACGTCAATGAGGGAAACACACAGATAATGACAACTAACACTATCATAACAGTGAGAACCAAGTTTCAATGATGACCCTGAATAATTTATTTTTATCAGTTCAATGCCATGATTGATGACCCTTGCTAGATTCTTCTCAATTCTTTCGTAAATAGTAAAAGCTTCAAGAAAGTCCCTGAACAATTCATCGTTGTCATTTCCATCCTCCTTGAATTCAAAGATTGAAAGATTCGTACGATCTAGAAATTTTATCAATCCGTGACAGGCTAATCTACCTTGAGCCACTTAAAAATTGAAAGAATTACGAGTCTTTTAAACATTCATTCAATGGGCGGCCAGGGCAGGGCTTTTGACAATGACCTTTTCAGAAAGAAAGCGTGTGGGGCTTATGCAACACTAATCGGTGGGTGAAATGAATCACGTTCGTTCACTGCACCTATAGAAGCTACATAGTCATAGATGGGCTGATTAGGCTTCTTACTGCATCATTAAAAGAGGTCAAAGGTAAACAGAACAGAACCATTCCATTTTCCTTCAATGGATGCGTATATTACAATGGTATCATTAATTATTATATTATTCCAAGAATAATCCGATTAATGCATCACTTATGGACAAAACGTTGTCTCTGGATGAAAGGTAGAAGTATCTTGAATAGGTCACAGTTTGCTCTCGGCGACCTGGCTTTTTGAAGAAGCGCATATATTTTGTCACAAACACCATTACAGATTTGATACTTTGATTTACATGCATTCACTGTCTATTTAAAGTCATTTTAAATAAAAATCCAAAACAGCCCATATGATGAAGCAATTGCTGCTAACTATGCGCAGATCCATTTACAGCTTCCAGATCATCTGCACAATACAATTATTCTTAATATAATATAAATTTGATTAGGCCTGCAATTCAGAATAAGAAATATAAAACTGAATAATAGCTTGTCCAATATCGTAAGGGCGCACCAGCAAAGTTGAATCTCATTTCAAAGGCAAGCTACTTAAAACGAAGCCTTGTTGGCAGAGGAAGAAATCCATTGAATCAAGTTAAATTGCTAACACAGGCTTATGGCTGAATCTTCTTCGCAACCCAATTGTTATGTCAACGTAAACAATGTAATTAGGTGAGATGTTTAGTAATTGTAGATGCTGAAAATCGAAATGCAGATTCAACTTTGATCTACAATTGTCCAAATATTTATTGGATTTCAAAGGCAGGTAAGGGATGGCTTTCAAAATACGACAGTCATTTTAGAAAAATCAACTTAAAATTTATTAATTATTTTGACAAAAATAATTATCTACATACAAGCTAGAAAATGGTCGACCCATGGCATTCATTTCCATGGAAACACGCTAGAAATCAAATCCTTGTAAATCATGCATATGAAAATAATGAACATTGTAGCACGCTAAAAAAAAAAAAAAAAAACAAAGCAGCTAGTAGTCATCAATCGAAACAAAGGGAAAAAAGAAATCCACTTCACTACNTGAACATTGTAGCACGCTAAAAAAAAAAAAAAAAAAAACAAAGCAGCTAGTAGTCATCAATCGAAACAAAGGGAAAAAAGAAATCCACTTCACTACTTTAGGAGTAATTTCTACTGATAATATAGTTCTACTCGGTGAATGAATGATGGAGATTCACGTAGATATCTGTGTAGTGCTTACCTTACAGACCTCGACATTGAACCCACCACCCATTAACAAAAGTACCTGGTCTCTGCTGTTCAGAAAGTCTTTAACTTCAACAAGCTTAACTTCACCTCTACATTCTTCATGGAAGCGCCATAACAAGAAATCTGGCATTCCACTTGACCAGCTTTGATAATGATGAGCGAGATGGCGGCACAATGAGGCTAAACAACTCGTGATTGGTGCTCGAAGTTCAGAAAGGGAATGTTGTTCCCAATTAACTTCTCTGCAAGCTGTTCCAGCATGTGATTTCCAAGATATTATATAGCTGAGGTTTAAGGTTCTTTCTTGCTAGATGAAAGCTACCTGTAGCCAAATTAATAAATAATTATTTTAGAAAAATAATTAACGTTGTTGAAAGACTATCATCACGGGCCGTCAACCACTAGAGGTGTGATGCAGCCGACGACATTCTTATTATCAAAATATCCATAATTGCTTATCTATTTGTAGAGACTAGAGAGGTTAAAAATCATGACTAAATGCCCATATATACCATGAACATCTACTTTGATTTGAATATATCAATCTTACCACAGTCCAATTTTGATTGGTTTCCATTACTTGATTAGATTGAATTTAATTTTCTGAAATCCAACGTAATTGGATTGGATGTTAGATTTTCTTATGAAAAATCTAAATAAAATAAAATAATTTTTTTATATTTAACTAGGATATTTTATACATTTAATAATGATTCTCATTATCTTATTTTTTAATCTATTTTTTTATTTGTCAAATTTTATATAATATTTATTACTCACTCTTATTCTAATATGTAGTAAAATGAATTATGAAATATTATTGGATAGTATTTAATTGAATTAAATTGAATTTTCATATATTTCAAATTGGATTGAATGAAATTTTATTTTTCATTTATTGAATTGGATTATATTTCAAGTTTGGATTGGATTTGAATAAAAATTTGATAATTATATTTTAGATTCTATTAAAAAATTTATAATTAGATTGGATTCAATTAAAAATTTGATAATCCAAATTATAATTAAATTGAATAAGTTCTAACCAAATTTTATCAGTTTCAAACCAGACACCTAATCAATCACTTAAGCATTATTTTTATAATGACTACACCGTGTCACATGCCAAATTGCCGATGAGAACAGCCAATATAGCTGCTATTAAGTTACAATAATATTTTTTAATATATTTTTTAATTATCTGTAATATTATAATTTTAAATGTATAATCTTAAATTAATTTAAATATTATACTATATTTACATTATATTACAAAATCATGTCTATAAAATCTCCTTACTAATAAATAGATTTTGAACATCCAATTTATCAAATGCATATTAATAATTTTTAAATAGCACAATAATTTTGAAAATTAAACTCACCAAACACTACACAACTTTTACAACACAATTACAACTTATTGAAAAAACAATAAATAATAATAATAATACATATAGAAATTTGATAAAATATTAGTGAATAGATAAAAAATTAAAATATATGACTTTGTCAACTCCAATTATATGAAGAGTGATTTGTATTTTAATACTATTCTTAAAGAAAGAACCAAAAAAAAAAAAAGATTTTAAGAGTATGCAAGACATCATAGGTACATGTATTTGAGGTTTGAATGGACAGGAAGTGTATATCAAAAACTGAAAGCCTACTAACCAAAAGCATTTCAAACGCACTCAAGTTGCTTGAGCTTTACAGTTAGTTGCTCCCACCACCATCTCTCCCAAGAACTCCCTCTAAAATTACCCCTTAACTGACTATTTCTAACCAGGATGGTTTCTACTTTCAAGGTTTCCTCCAATGCAAAACCAAAAGAACGGTCCAAGACAACAAAAGAACACAAAACTGAGACTTTACATATCTCAACAAAGCCTTCACTTTCCCAATTCCTATTCTATCTGGATTTTTTATGCTTCTTGTTAGGGGTATGAAAGATGGAGCTTGGCGACTTCATAGTTTCATCCCCAAAACTATTAGTTACTAATCCATTCTCTGATTCATAATCATCATCACTATCAACATTACCTGCATCCAACCTATTTTGCTGCGCTCGGCGCTGCAAAAGGAAGACGTTAAAGTAGTAGCTCACAAGTTCTTCCCTGCTTTTGCGTGGAAAAAACTTGAATATCTGGTCCCAGAAACACTTAGCAAGAGATGGAGGATTTAATTTCACTATATTCCTGAATTTCTTCTCTTCTTCCTCAGTCCAAGAAAGCGTAACTTCTTCCCCCATCTTATTAAATTTCCATTTGTGGAATGCTGAACCCAATTCAAGTTTCAGTCTGTACCTTTTCTCAGCAATATGAAATCTAACACATTCGATAGAATCTTGGACTTGGCAGCCACATGAATCTTGTCTTCCCTTTCCAATTCGTTCCCTTTCAATTAAGAGTTTATTATCTACCTTTTCCAATGGCCAAACTCGGCTCCCCAACCACTTAATGTCACTTTCAGAAGGCACACCAGTCCATTTTGGAACTTCAGCTTGAAAACCTGGCCCAATAGGAATTTGCTTTTCGGCATCATAGTCAAACACTGAATATGTATTTGAGAAATCAGTGGTTTGAAGCAATTCTTTGCCATAATGATTACCCGCCCCTCCCTTGTTCAAGTTGTATTCGCCCCCAGAGGAGCATGACTGAGAAGAAGCCTGTGCTTGAGATGTTGCTTTACCCAAAAGGTGCTTCTTGCTGCAGGTTAACCTCTGTCTGAGATTGTAACTGCTTCCACTCTGATCATCATACATGCATGGGCGCATCCTCTGATTTTTCTAGAAAAGGGAAGTCTCATTCAACTCATAACATAAAGAATGGAGAATAGTTATATGATATGTATCTTTAAATAAAAACTTCAACGACACAAAAAATTGAGAGTTATACAGACTGAGGGAAACTTTGAGAGAATGGCTGAATTAATGGTCAAAGCAATTGAAAATAATAATAATCATTTATTTACACAGAACCAACAACAACACGAATTCGTTTATCACAACCAACAACCTCCTCACTCTTCTAACCTGCTGCTCCCCCCACCAAAAAAAAAGAAAGAAAGAAAGAAGAAGAAGGAGAAGAAAGAAAGGAGTAACATACAGAAACAAACCCCTGGTTTCTCATTAACAACTTAAAAAAATGACTTCACCAGCGAAAAAGTGGGCCACTGTCAACTGAATAGCTTAAAACGGAGATGGAAAGTAAATATTATATGAGTAATGTTAAACATCCCAAAACCCTATTCCAAATCGTATATCTCCAATGTTGTAACATATTCATTTAAAGCTAACACATTAATGATTATATAATCACTCCCTTCATTTGGCAGTTCTTAATTAATTTCATATCATTTGGAATCCTAATATTGGGATTCCGTTTGGGAAGAGTATCATTATTAATATTATATATCAGGATTAATCTTTTTGTTAGTTGAGCCCATCAATTGTGCTACAAGGGAAGTAACCTTGAGTACATAACAACAGAAGAGTCAGCATAGGCACAATCAAACCAATTAACAAGGATTTAATATATTTAAATAAAATTCAGTTTAGACAAGTTATTTGAGTTATAGAACCAAGAAACTGAGATTTACACATGCATAACAATCAACAAGTTAACCATATGCAAGGCCATTTTCCCAAAGTTGCTCATCTGTGATGGATACGTTAAATGAGGACATGCACAGGGGTCTCGGGGGAAACTCAAATCACACGACATGCAAGATATAATTGTGAAGTCCTAAAAACGAAATAAAAAAGCTATAGCAACCAAACTGAAAAGAAACAAAACCAATCAAGTGACTATCCCAGTCGCAAAATTCATAGACAGGTAAGTTAATTTAATTTTCATGTTTTCAGAAGCAAAGCAATCAATGAAATGACATATACATGTGAATAAAGATAACTACATACCAGGAAGCTTGGAAGGGCACAGCCTATAACCTCTATAAATAAAAGATAAGAATAGTTTTCAATTTACTTCACTACTACAGCAGGCAAAATTTTGTAGCTGACAAATACCTGTCCACTAGATTGTTCACCAGTTGAATCAATATGTCTTTTCAAGAAAACTGCCTCTCGATAAGATAAAACTTGCTTCCATAACTCATCATTTCCATAGGACTTCCATTTTGACTTTTCAGGTAATGAACCAACAACAGAATCGCATGGATTCTTGGCAATCCCAGTAATCCAACTCAGCATTTTCCACATAGATTCCTGCTTCCTCTTACGAGTAGAACTACGACTAGAACTCTCTTCCTTTTCCTCAAAAACTCTTGAATCCAGTATCACAACATCTTCTTTATCACTGTCAGCACAGTTCTTGCCTCCAACCAACTCCATAACATCCACATCATCCAGAAATGAAACAACCTCAACATCGGAGCTATTCTTGTCCCCTTCTAAATCTAAAATTGAGCTCTTTAGCTCACCATCATCATAACACTTTGCAACCTCTACAAAGTCAAGATATCTCTTTGCAGGATCAAAGTGCATAGACTCCTCATCATCAATGCACTTATTGCGCACACTAGACTCAACCAAAGTACTAACATCATTTCTGGGCACATTCACATCATCTTCAGAGTTCAATTCTTCCAAAAGTGGGTCTACCTCGTCTTTGTTCTTCGAAGCCGATAAAAACCGTTTTACCTCTGCTCCTAATTCCATCAAATAAGCACTCAAAGTTGAGCCAGAACGACCGGATTTACTTTTCCCGTCCTTTTTATCATCAACACTTCTTTCTAGCCATCTCTCTAAAGCATCCAAGTACTTAACATAAACCAATTTCACAGATGACGAAATGCTCGAATCAAATCCTACCTCTTTAGCTACTAAATCCCACAAGCCATTATTCGAAACCGTAGAGTATCCCCCTTTTTCTCTCACAGCCAAAAAGAGCTTAAACAAATCAACAGATTGCCCATCACCAAGCATGGGAGGGAAAGGCCGAAAGCTATCTTGGGCACAGGTCTCTTTGAGGAAAAATCGAAGAAATGGATGGAAATGGAGTCTTAGCTTTCTGCATTGGGATACAGATTCTTCCGGAGGCGGTTCAATATTGATCAAGTATCCGTTTGTATCGTGTCTCTTTAGTTTGGAGGTTATTTTGACGCAATCCACAACAGATCCATCAGCTAGCAGCGACCACCCTGCCATGTATTTTGGATTTCGAGTTCAAAACCCTAGAAAAAATAATTTTGGTTTGATATCTTTAATTCATTCGTATAAACAAAACTAAAACATCAAATACTTCTAAAAATATGTCCATCAACATTTTCATCTTAAAAAAAACAAAAAACAACGAAATGATTATGCAAAGATTTAAACGACGAATCATACAAACAAAACAAGAAGGGATTAATCATCTCATCGAGGTCATGTAGTTTTGGCGGGAAAATGTTGATCTAGGGTTTTGGGGCAGGCAGCCCCATGAAAGTTTTAAAAGTTCCGCGCTCTCTCCCCCTCGCTCTCTCATAATTGCAGAAACTTACAAAACAAATAGAAAGAAAAGGGGGGCCATATACGAAGTTTTGAACAGACACAGACCCCTCGTGTTCAATACGAACATTATTGGGTTTGGGTTTCAAAGTACTTCTCTCGTTTTTGTGATTGTTTTGTTGGAAAGAAAAAGAAAAGAAAAGACGTACCAGGCAGGCGGGCAGCGAGTCGAATTGTGAAAGAGTTAATAGTAGAGTGGGGTTGGGGCTTGGAGTGGAATGAGACCTTCTCTGATGACCTCCTTGGACTTTGGCTTTTTCTCTTTCTTTGCCCTATCAACTCCACCACTTGTTTTTAAGCCCCCTCTTGCTCTTGCCCTTTGCCTTTGGGTCTTCTAGGAATCAAATCAAATAAAAATTATTTCTTCCTTTTGGGTGAGACCACAACTACAACAATAGGGTTCTCAAAATCCCTTCCAACCCCTTCATTTATAGTTGCCAATCTTTCACTAACCTTGGTTAATTTTTTACTATGGGTTGGGTTTGGTTTGGTTGGGTTGAGTTTGATTGTGATTGTGAAAGGGATATTTTTGGAATTTAACTATTGCTATTCTTCAAACTATATGTATTTTTTTAAACTCTTAGAAACCCACTTTACAAACCAATGGCACTCTTTTGAGACAACTATATGATAAGTTAATATAATTATGGGAAATCTAAACATGCTCACCCAATACCAGTTTTTGGATCTCAAATCCTAAAATAAAATAAAAAATCTAGGGTTATAAAAACAAAAAGCCTTAGATACCAAAATATAATTTTGTAATTATTTCTTAATATAATGGTAAGTCATGTATATTCAAACAAATTTTAAAATTATTTAAGCTTTTCATTATTTATAATTATAATTATTTGGGAAAAGAAAGTTCTACCTTACCAAGTAAAGCCTTTTTGATATTAGATCTTTACTCTTAAATAAGAATAGAGGGTATCAATTGGTTTGGATCCAAACACTAATTTCCTAACCAATCAAGTTTAATGTTAATCGATTTGAAGATTTTTTAATCCAATTCAATAAAAGACTTAGTCATAGATAGCATACATCATATCCATTTCAATCCTAAAACAACTAAACACATAAGCGCATAAAGTCCATCTAATATAATTGAGAAAAAGTTGTAAATATTCTTTATTTTTCTATTTTCGAAGAAAATCGAAGATTTCTATTTCATATATGTTCTAGGTTAAAATCATGAAAGCATACTACTTTTTCTTGAGCTATTATTTTTTCATTCAATGACCTTAGTTATTAGCGATTTTTTGTAGTATAATTTGTCAATCGATCCAAATATTTTGGTTTTTTAGTTCTTAAATCCAATCTAATCCATTACCAAATCCAATTAAAATTGAAGTAGATTATCTTGAATGAGTTGATGATTAGACTGGAGTTTCAATACCCTTGATAAGAATGTGAAATTTTGGATAATGATAAAATAACCTTCACCTAACATCTTATATCTTTCTATATTAAAACTTCTATGTCAAATAACACATCATTTGATATTGAAAACATGATATAATACATAGAATTATATTTAGGACCAGTCTGAGATTACTTTTGTTGTGAAAATAAGTATTTATTTTTACAATAAAAGTAATCTAACATATTTAATAATGCTTTTAGAACTGCTTTAAAAAAAAAAAAATTAGTGTAGAAATAAGTTGGTTTTATAAAGAGTTTTAAAAGCATAGGTTCATTGCTTTTAAAGGATTGCTTCGGCTTATAAAATATAAAAAGTCATAATTATCCTTATTAAAAATTATTTTTTGATAATACTATTAACACATTATATTAAACATGATTTTTATAATTAATATTTATTGAATTTAACAAATATATATTCTAATTATAAATTTACTTTTTTTTTTCACGTATTTATTGAATACGTTTTATAAATTTTAAATTATATTTCGCATTAAATTAAATTAAAAAAATTTAGACTTTGTTTGGCTATACAATTAATATATTATTTCTTTAATTAAGTTTTTAAAATATTATAAATGTTATAATTTATATAAATTTATAAATTATTTGTATAGAAATTATTATAAATAATTAAAAAATTGATTATAAAATAATAATCATTTAATATTATAGAGATATAATACACATGTCTATTTGAGTTATTTATACATAAAAAAAACAAAATCAACAATAATCCCAAACACCTCTATTATATGTTTTAAAAAGTAAAATAATTTTTAAAAGTTATTTACTAAACACCTCAAACTTATTTTATAAGCTTCTTATTTTTCTAGTAAAGCATAAACTGCTTATTTTTTTATAGTAAAGTGTAAGCTGCATTTTTTTATAGCAAAAAAAATTACAAACTAGCTCTTAGGATAATTTTTTGAGAAGAGTAATATTATTTTCATAAAGTCTAACATTTCTTTCTATCTATTTACCTCATTTTGCATTGATGCTCTTGTATATGTAGAAATTATTGAGAAAAATTAGATTTTTTATCATTTAATATTTGTGAGATTAAAAGAATGAGTTTTCTTAGAAAAAAATATTGTTTATAGAATTTATTTTTAATAAGATTATATTTGGTATTAAAAGGAGTGTATATAATAAAAATAGAAGTGATACTACATAGAAACTCCGAATACAAACTTATGTGTCACATCTCTTTCATTGACACAGCATCCATCTTCATTTAATACTTGTTAAATTAACTTTTTTGCTTCATTTTTTCACCTATTTTTGTTACACATAGTTTGTGGGATATTTCTTTGGGCCTCAAAAAGTTGTAAAGCTTTTTCAACATCCGGCTAAACATTAAACTAAACTGACCCCCAAAAACTTAACTGTGGTTACATGCTAGTTAACATAGAGATAAAAACATTTTTTTTAGCCTCACTTATGCAACCAAAACTCATATACACTGGGGTAATACAAAGCATGAGCTTGAAGGTAAATTCAAATCGATTACAAATCGTTACATGAACGAGTGTGCAAAGGAACCAAAATCAGGGGCAATTTTAAAATAAACTTGGTATTAATGTGGGTCGAGTTAATATGCAGGAAATATACCAATGGAAAGCTATTCATGTTAGCTTTCTAACACATTTTCCAATGCGTCATTTGAAGTTTCCTAGAGAAAGTTATGGTTATTTCTTCACAACTAGTCCAGATTCATTAAATTAAGAAGCTACTCGGGAATTGAAGATTCTAAGCTTAGTTATTACTAATTTTATGAATTCTTGAGTTTATTTATGAGTCTTGGTCATTAATAAGCCTTTTAAGAGTCATTTGAGTTGTAATTTAATTTGATAAAATAATGTAATTAATTGGTGTCCATTACCTTTGCTTCGAGGGTTGTTCCAATAAGTCTAATTAATTATGTTCATTACCTGTGTTTGAAGAGTTGTTCCAATGAAGCTATTTAAGCCTAAGACCTGTAAACAATGGAACAACAAGTATTTTGAATTAGAATTGAATAGAATTTCAGTGTTCATACTGATTTATTTTAAAGAGTAGTAGTTTCTTAATCTCTGTATCCTTTGTTGAACCTCGTTGGGTGGTGATATTCTATATCTTTTTGGAATTTATTTGGATGATGAACTTGTTTATCTCTTAAAGATAGTTTCTTGAGAACCATTCATTTATTTCAATCATCGATTGAGGGTTTATTAAAATAAGATCAAGACCTACCACTACTCTAATCCATTTTAACCACTGCCATCACACAACATTGGGGTAGCCAGAACCCACCACCATCGTTTATAAATTTGAAACCCTAATTTGGATAAACTTAGGGCAATTTGAAACCCTAATTTTATCCTAATTAGGGTTTAAATTGATTTTTTATTAAATTTAAATTGGATAGAAATTTGAAACACTAACTTCAATAAAAATTAATTCTTGTTTTAGTTAAAATAAGAGAGAAACCCAAATCTTTGGATGCAGAGCACCTCTTTTTGCCATGGTAGCAGCACTACAAATTCCAAATTTGGTGTTATTTATCCAGATGGTCACATGAAATCAGAGCCAGGCAACATATGAGTTAAGTGTCTTAGATTTGTTCACTCATGAAGGACAATAAATCGGCTTGAAGAGAGAAGAAACCGAAAGATAAGAGATATGAAGACTGAAAAATCGAAGGAGAAGCAATGGACTTGTAAATAAACTAAAGGAGAGAAAAAGGGAGAAAGAGGAAATGATTCGAAGAAGGCTTCGTGTGTAGAAGAAAAAGAGAGAGAGAGAGAAAGTGAAAATACAATTATCAAATTTAATTTTTAATTTCGGCTATGCTGGGGTTAGGCCATGTTCAAGTTTCGAGGCTCCGCAAAAGACATTTTTATCCCTTTGACGGTTAACCAATGGGTGACGACTGTTAATTTATAGGAATTCAGTGTTAGTTTTACATTTAACAGGATGCTAAAAGAACTTTACAATTCTTTGGGGTTCCAAAAACATCTTCATAATTGGCATGAAAAGTTTGTAAGTCTAGAGTTATCTAAAAATAGATATTTTAAATTTTAAAAATGGTTTATGGAATAAATTTGTGTGAATATAATAAACTTTGGTGTAAATAGCTCCATTTAGAATAAAATTTAATAGGCGTTCTATCAAATTCTTTTTTTCAATTTCAATATTTTCATGTGAATTTTTTTATATATATAAAAAAGAATTTATGAATTACTATACAATGGTACATGAATTGGTTGCCTTGCTCTAACAAGATATAAAGTATCTTTAATTTAACAGAAGACAAATAATTAAAAGATGGGTTAAAGAGTAATTATAGAAACTAAGTTGGGTTCAATTGTTATTCAAAGTAAAGTAGAATAAGGATTAAAATGTAAATAGCAGAAAGTTGGTTGCAACGCGTTAAAACAGACTTCAGTCACCGCGGAGTTTAAAACTGAGAAACCCCATATCATTATTTTTCTTCTAGCAGCACTTCGTTCATTTTTTTTTAATTAATCATTAATCTTGCTTTATATACATTCTGAAATTCATCAAAATAATTTATTGAATATCTGAAATTAGATTTTTTTTTTTTGTTGGTCGTAGAATTTATCAAGAGAGAGGCAATACATAGATCATCACATATTCATTTCCAAATTACAAAACAAGAATGAAGGTTCATTATTACTTTTGATCCATTTTCAAAAGTAGTCGATTGTAATATTTACATCAAATTGAGGCATCAAAATGTCATAACTAGAAGACGAATCATTTTCTGGTGGTACTATGAATTCACAGTTGAACTCTAAAATTACCCAACACTTGATTTCTACATTTGGGCTCTAATTAATGGTATTACCTGCTGTAAAAACTTCAGTGCCAAAAAATAATATTGTTTTGTTTGCCATTGATTCTGGATGAGAAATAATCAACCCCCGCTTCAGCTTTTGATTATACTTTAGAAGTGAAGGCTCGAACGAGCTAGATCTAGAAGAATGTGATTTTGATATGGAATAGGGAAATTAAATGGCGGCTAGAAATGAACAAAGAATGTCTAGTCAACCGTATTCAGTGTAAGAGCAGCTAGCCAGCTTCTAAATGAACTTGATTGTGATGACCTTTTGTACATTTGAAGTCAAAATTATGTATCGGATGAAAGCCAAGTTTACTTCTCATCAGATTTTGGTGTACCGACAACTCCCCATTTCCGCATGCGTTCAGATGCTTCTTCAACCTGGAATTTCAGTTATGATATTGGTAAAAAATGTGAACAAAGGGAAAGCATGCATGTGTTAGTATCCTTAATTGTGAAAAATGTTGAACGTGAAATTAAGTACTTTGGAAACAGTGATATGTATGTACTCTTACCTCCTTGTTCCAGTTAGTTTTGTAAAGGACATACAAGAGAATCATCGTCTGCAGTGCAGTCCCAAAAATCATTCCAGCCCAAATTCCCTTTAAAATATAAACAAGAGAAGAACGAACGTTATTTATATTTCTCATCAGATTACATGATTATGTTTTTGTTCTTTTAAGTATGATTAATAGTGTAAATTCATCAGCAAATCATCTTGTTAGGGATTGTTAAGACATTAGATTCCTTACCTCCACTCCGAACTTCATCTTGTAGCCAAGAAGAAACCCAAAAGGGAGCCCAACAACGTAGTAAGAAAACAAGTTTATATAAGCCACCAGACCTTGCCAGCCTCCTCCCACAGCCACTCCTGCATGATGTTTTGGGTTATTTTTCGTGGATTTTATTTGTTAATATAATATAAATATTTTGGATTTTCTTTTTAAATAATATTACCTGATATAATAGGCTGAACACTGTTTAGCAACATGGTTATACCAAGAAGGTATGCCAAATGAGCCACAGCTTTTTGCATCTGTTTGCTGTCAGTGAAGATAACAGCAAATTGGTTTCTTGTTGCCAAGATAATTATGGCAGCAAGAATCCCTATAAAGAGAGATTCTACAACTGTGACAACGACAGAGTATTTTGCGGCTCGGGGATGTGCTGATCCAAGTTCATTAGAGACACGTACGCTGGAGAAAGAGAACAAGGCCAGCATTATCGTCTGTCTTTTATCAACGATAAACAACAATGAAATTGAGCAAGGAGAAAAACAAACCTTAGAAGAGGAAGAATACTATTACTGGAAAAAAATGAAAATTTATTACCTTATAGCTGCGTTTATTCCAAGAAACAACATGCCTTCCCAGCCATTGATGTTCATGCTGAAACAAACAATTGCAACCAAAAATTAAGCATCACCCGATGGAACTCTTGAAGAGGAAAGATTGGAAACTTTTTCGGAAACTAGTTTCTTAATTAGTATTCTAACTTGTCAGAGAGGACAGAGCTTGTACATTTTGGTAGCATTTTACTTCTCAACAGTTTAAAAACTGAAAATGGATGGGTACGTACAAAGTTGTTAATGCAAATGCAAAGTAGCTACTATGATCTCACCATATAGAAAGAGAACCAACCGCTATAACAGGATCATCAAGATGGCCAGTGAGAACAATAATGGTCATAAAGTACCAAATCTCCAGGCAAATCATTACAGCTGAAGCAATAGACAGTCTGACAAAGCCCCAAATATCCTTAAAGGCCAACCAAGAAAATCCCTTCCACCCGTCCTTGCACCAACCAACCACATAAATTATCTGACTAATTGCAACCCCCCAAAATGAGATATTATAGACAGCAGCGGCCCCAGCAGTACCTAATTTGAACACGCTGATGAAGAGAAAAAGTAGTCCAATGTGCACGATTAGTGCTATAAAACCAATCCATGCTAGAACAGAAACCTTGCTTTGTGCCTGCAAGAACTTTTGAGTAGGAAAATTGAAGGCTAGTGAAAACATCTGGGGAATCACTTGGATGGTAAATGTGCCGGCGAGTTCCGCAATATCATCTCGCTGGCCTAGGAGCTTCAGTATTGGCGTTGCGAACATGTAAAGTGGCATTAGGCAGACGCAGGTAACGAAAAGGATTATCCATGAGCGTTGCATGTATACACCGAGTAAGTCTACTTGCCCTGATCCAAATGCTTGTCCACATAGCGTCTCTAGTGCGCTTCCCATGCCAAGCTGCAAAGTTTGATATATATGAATAATCTTCGGAATGCACATTAATTACCAAGAATCTGTATATGCCTTGTTTTGATATCCACAGCATAAAATTAATAATAATAATAATAATCCTGAAGCTTAGTTATAGCGAAAATATTGAAAGAAATGACAAAAATATTGAAGAGAGCTAACCAGGAAGCCAAAAGAGAAGTTTGATATGACAGACAGGGAAATTGCAACTGCAGATAGCTCAATATCTCCAAGATGCCCAACATATATATTCGTTAAAGAGTTGATTCCATAATTGCACAAAACGGTGAATGCAATAGGACATGCAATGGACCATAACTTCTTGGATTCAACAAGGCAAATATATTTTGCATCGCGAAGGTTGTGCAGGGGCGGGTAATCTCCCTCAGGGGACCCCATTAATGTGGTAGGAGCATGGTAGAGATCAGCCGTCTCAAAGACACAGGAGTCATCCATGAACTTCGATCCCTTTTCATGTTTAGACGGGGATCTTTTAGCAGGTGATGAACAACTGTTCATCTCTGCTGTAAGTGCCACGGTTTCTTGATGGTTCGCAATTTTGCAAATCTTTTTATTAACCCTTTTAATTATTATTACTTTTTTCTCTTCGAATCTGAAGATGAAGAATGAATCAGCAGGAGAAATTTGATTTTGATTATTGATTTTTTTTCCTTAAATTTCTTGATAGTAGTTTATATGTGAGTTACTAACAACGTGCATTGCTAGCTATGAACGAGGATATCCGTTGAGAAATATCAGTTAAAAATGAGGGAAAGACAGTAAGTTGACTGAGTCTCGCACTTTTCCCGCGGGGGTTCTTCTTGTTCTCTTTGTGGGGGTCTTGGCTTCTGGGTCAAGATCAAAAGCAATATGTTTGGACTCATATTAATAGGCCATCACTGCATGGATATAACAGAGCGAAGCCATATGGGCTTTGCTTAAGCCTTAGGGGAAGCTGCGAGCAGTAGAAATTCCTTTCTAGAGAAAGATATCAAAGATTTCTTTGCACAAACCTATCGACAAAAAAACCAAAAGACCTTTTCTCCCCTTTCTGCTGAAAAGTAACCATATCGCAGCACGCCATAAGAATCCAGGGGCTAGGTCATTCCTTTATGTAAATTGGAAAAGAAAAAAAGCAAAAAAAAAAGTGAGTAAGATGTGGCAGGCAAGTGCTTTTTTGTGAAATGATTGGGCATGTCCTCTGTATCTACCTTGGCGTATTTCAAAATGTGAGCGGGATTTGTGACCCAAACCCCTCCAATCCCTTTAAGAATTTAAAACATTTATAAAAAGATGATCACTTAGTGCTTGAGCTTAAAAAAAGATTGATCGCAGAAAGTGATATGATGGGTATGCAATTAGTGCTTGAGCTTAGAAGGTTGACTTAATTACTTTTTGAGCAGTAAACCCAATGCTTTTTAATCGATATCAGTATATATCAAGATGATCACTTGCTTATGGGCCACTCAGGATCAGCATTGTCCTACCCTGTGCTTGGACTTGGTGTTTACGTACATGGTTTACAATCATATTATGAAACATAATACGCCTTTAAAACCTTGTCAATCCATAATTATCAACTCACTAGCCTCTTAACGAGAAAGGGAAATGGATAGATACACTAAAATACACTCGGATATATGTACATGAAAAGGGAAAAGGCATTTCAATCTACTTGGAGTTTTAACAATTTGAATTCCAAATAACCAAAACTTCAAAAGCAACAATACTCTTTGTACCCGCATGATCATCTACAATACATCTCTTTCTACATGACAAAATAGAGCTTCTGAAAACCTAAGAGAGGGCTAACAGAATACTACTGACTTGTACTGAAATCCGCTTGATCAGTTTTTCCTACAAATTTGGTATTCACATCGTCTTTCACTGGGGAAGAGACGTTACCGAAAGATGACAGTGAAAAATCTCCACTTGATAGTGCAATATCGCCGGAATGGCCGCCACCAGTGGACACCCCATTGCTGGAATTCATCCTGACCCCTTGATATGACTCCCCGGAAACAAGTGCTTGTATCAGTCTTGGCGGTGGAGGAGTGGTCAACTCCACTACTCCCTCCAACATCTTCACCACCATCCCCATTGTAGGCCTCATTTCTTCGTTATCTTGTATGCACCAAATTGCTACCAGTGCAACACGCTCTGCCTCTTCAATATCATAAATTCCGCCTAGCCTATCATCCATAACTGCCGCTACATTGCCCTCGATTATTTGTCGTGCTGCCCATGGAGGGAAAAACCACTTGTCCCCATATTCAGCTCCACCACCACCATTAGCATTGCGTACAGAAGCTGGAGCCTCGACGTTTCTGCGGCCACCAATTAACTCTAACAATGTCATTCCATAGCTATAAACATCAGCCTTTGCAGTTATTGCCAATCCAGATATCCATTCTGGTGCCACATAACCCCAAGTGCCCCTCATAGTGGCCAACACTCGACTAAAATCCCGACCAATTAACTTAGCTAATCCGAAATCTGATACCTTGGCTGTGTAATCAGTATCCAAAAGAATGTTTTCCGGTTTGATATCACAATGAATAATGCAGTCTCTGCACTCCTCATGTAAATATGCAATGCCTCTAGCAGTTCCAATAGCTATACGAAATCTAATATCCCAGCTGATATTAGGACCATCTTGGCGTAAATAGGAACTCAAAGGACCATTTGGCATGTAATCATAAACCAGAAGTCTGTGAGAATTTTCAGAGCAAAAACCTCTAAGTCTCACCAGATTGACATGTTGAATGTTCCCGATTGTGCAAACCTCTGCCCTGAACTCCTTCTCTCCACTTCCAGGCCTTTCCAGTCGTTTAACTGCAACAATAGTAGAATCCGATAACTCTCCTTGAAAAACTGTCCCAAATCCACCGTGCCCGAGTTTCTCTGAGAAACCCCTTGTCACCACGTGAAGCTCTTTGTAAGAGAAAACTTTCAGATTCAGCACTGGAAATACACCATCTTCATCCAAATTCTTCCTTCTTTCTCTTCTCTTTCGCAAAATCAGCAACATCACCACCATCAATACCAAAACTGCAAATGATCCGACAACACCAGCAACCAAAAAAATTGTTGCTGTTGATATGCTCTTCTTCACCTTTCCTCCCCTCGGTATCCTAACATACAACACATCCTCATTTGTGCTATCAGCAGTCACATTCCTCAAGTTCAAGAGTGTCCCAAATAAATTCTTGCACAAATTAGTCCCTTCATTATGATACAACCCAATACATGAGCAATTACCGAGACAAGAACTCTCACAAGTCCTCCTACTAGCCGAAAATGACACAGTAACTGTGACAGAACTCACAAACTTTACAACACCAACCTCCTCAAACCCATCACTCCGGTCACACAAATCCTCGCTCTTGCGGCGACAACCACTAGAGTAATCCCCAGAATCCCAACCGTGATCATCAACAGGCCTAAACCCATTAAAGCACGTACAAGGCTTTAACATTGTGCTCTTACAAAACCCAAAATCACCACATAAACCATAAACCCTGCACTTGTCATCAGGCTGTGACCAGAACATGTTCCAATTTTCAATCTGCTGTGACCACGTATACTGCTTAAGCTGCCCACTTGGGTCCACATGAAATCTTGTCAATGGTGGTCGTAGCCCGTTATCCAGGGACATCTCAGTATACCCAAATGACGCGGTTGGCTTGTACGGGTTAAAAAAATAGAACTTGTATATATAAGGAATCGTCATTTCTGGTACATTAACAAATGAATTACCAGTCCAGTTCCCAGTAGACCAATAAATGACACTACCATTATACACAAGCTCAAACTCATTATACTCTATTGGATTTAGCCTTAGTGAGTAAAATCCAGGCGATGGGTCAGTTATACTTTTCCAAGAATTTAACGATATACCACTGCTAAGATTCATGCCAGGAAGCCACGTGTCAGTTGGAAAGTCAAAACTTTGCCATATCAGTGAACCCTCTGGTGATAATAGAACCAAATTTCCGGTGTCTAAGAAAGAAGCCTCAGTTGCTCTTTCAGTGTTTGTGCTTTGCCAAATGACAGAGTTTTGTGAATCCTTAATGGCTAATTTACCAGTTTCAGTGAGTTCAAGTGTGGATAGTGTTACATTTGAGATGGGTTTTTCACGATTAGCAACCCAAACATAAGTTGGTGTGGGAATTGAATTCGAAGCGTACCAAATGCCCAAGTACCAGGCAGACTCAGACTCCTCATTAGTGGAAAAGAACCCCAGCTCGAACGTCTTGTTTTCGCTGAAAATTGTTGACTTTCCCGTGATGATGACCTTACCCGTCTCCAATTTCTTGCTTCTTCTCGTCTCAGCAGCAGCTGTCTCATTGTTTCCGAAACTTGGACTCGAATTCTGGTGAGATTGGGCAACGAGGAGAAGGAGAGTAAGAAACAGAAGAAGAATTGCGGAAGACATGGAAGAAGAAGTGAAGGTGGGGAGTGACATTTCATTCAGTTTGTTTGTTGAAGAGTTGTTTGGTTTGGTTTGGAAGAAATTGTTTTTATTTTGTTGGTAAGAGTGGGTGACATTGGAATCTATAGGGGAGCAGATGAAGCACTTGACTCTGTATTCAAAGAAGCAGGTGATTCTTATAGATATCTTACAAAAGCTGCGATTCACGGACACAACATAAAAGCCAAAAGTTTTCGGAATTCTAACCCCCCTTACCAAACTGCCCTTCTACAATCTAATCTACCTTCACCTGTCCCTACGTGTGTCTTAAACATAAATATTAAGATCTTAAAAGTAATAAATTTATTTTAAAAAATATACGTAATTTTATGGTAAAATATTGATATATATTTTTAAGACAAATAATAACAACATTCTTTAAAAAATTCGAAAAGAATAAACTAGTATTATTATATGCAAAAATTTAGGATAAAATTTTATAATAGTCTTGCTTATTTTGTCATAAATTTTACTGGTAGTGGTAATAAATTATCATTATCAAGCTAATAAGGTTGGAGATTTGGAGTCATAAATAAGGAGGATTTGCTGGTAGACGTAATTAATGACCATTAACAAGATAATAATGTTAGAAATTAATATTAGTACATCCACCTATCAGATAATTATGAATCAACACAATTCATTCAAGTCCATGAGTGGGGTGAGGGTATTTTGGTAAAACCAAAAGGTTAAGAGAGGTTTGGTGGCAGACAAATGTACTGAAGTTCACTCACGGGGCCATCTCTTTTCAACAAAAGGGTTATAGAGAGAGATGAGAAAAAGTTTTTTAAATGACGCGAGTAGAAGAAATGCATTATTCTACACCACGCGCACAGTCCGTGTCTTGGAACGAGTGAGATTCTAGAACTCGAGGATCCGAAGGACCACCAAATCGGGAGATCGCGTCAATAGCCGATTGGCTCCTGGCCTCTAAAGTCAATGTAGTCTTGAGGACCACCGAATCGGGAGAGCCGCGTCGATATCGGATTGGCTCGGGGCCTCCCCAAAGTCAAATCTACTCTACCTGTCGTTTGACGTTCTATAACCTCTCGTTCAAAATTTCTTTAGTTGTCCCATCCATATTATTCTAAGATATTGTTCATCATCAACTTATTAGGGGTAAATACATAGACACCCCCAAGGTTTGGTCTAAGTATAAACTCATTTCTATTATTCATAAAGTAACATAGACACCCCTAGAATTGGAAAATATGGGTCTTGAACCATAAAATTAGGGGTCTTAATGTTATTTAAAATATCAAAATGGGGGTCTTTATGTTACTTTATGAATAACAGGGGTGAGTTTATTACTTAGACCAAACCTTAGGGGTGTCTATGTATTTACCCCCAACTTATTATAATCTTCTTTAAACGAGAGTGTTCGGGAGGTGGCATCAAACTTCGCATGCCCTTTTGTGATTCTGAATCTTTATTTTTGTTTTCAATTGATCTTATAGTAAAATTTAATGTTTTTGATGTTGTACGAAATATTTGAGTTTACCCTTATCTCGTTCACAATATCTAATTGATGTAAATTAAATATCTCTTCATGTTGTTGCCAAGAATAAAAACTATATACAAAACTTCTAGAGCACCACGATATTTGGAAAATAAATTAAAATGACGAAATTTATATTTTATTTAGTACTAAATGCTAGAATCTAGAACTGGGATGGGAACTCAACTTATAATGGATAATATAAGTGGATCTGATTCTAAACAATCCAGATGGAGTTAAAGATGAGACCAATCAACACCATTCTGCCAATTCATGTTGGAACTTGGAATCTGCTTGTGTACTTGTACAACTTGAGGCATTTTCTGAATTGAAATATAGATTGGCTTCACAGGGTTGGAAATTAATTTTACGTTCACACAATGGAGATTGGTCAGCATATTAGCTAGATGGAATATTCTACACAACATTATCGTCAAGACAAATGTTGAATACATGGAAGAATTAGAATTGATTTGATGAGTTCGGAAACATATCAAAATCCACGTAAGTGGGGCTTGTTTACAATTTGTTACCTCTGAAAGGTTCAAGTTATAGTTGCCAAAGTTGGCAAACACAGTAGACGGTTTGGCGCAGACTTTGACATGAAACCAATCGTTCAACTTCAAAAATCCCACTAACTTGTTCAAAGTATTCGGTGGCAACTAACCACATGAAGCTATTAGCTTTTTGGAGGCCAATGGCATCATGCCACACATTCCAGGATCAATTTGGAACCATAAATGCTTCTTAAGCAAAAGACAATAGCTGAACCATATAAAAACGGAAAATGGATCTCTTTGGCAAATTCAGAATATTAAGAGGAGAAGATGTTTACGCATTTTCTGAAAGGATTTTCATCTCTAACAGCCTTCAATTTTTCTATGATACAGCACTAACTTCATCGAGCTTCCTGCTGTAACGTAAAATCCTGGAATTTCAATAACCTCTCATCTTGTTACATGTATATGAAAAAACTAACTTACACATAACCGATTTTTTTTTTTATATTTCTCAAAGGAAATGCTATTGTAGTACAGTGAGGGACGAGGGAAATAGAGAAAACGTTAAACAATAAGCGAAAAATTTGCATGGGAACTTGAAAAATATACAAATGGAAAATACAATAGCTTCGATCATATAATTGATGCGAAACCAAAGAGATTTTCTTCTTAAATATAACATATAATGCCTATAACACTCTAAATACATTTCAATGCAGTGTACTGTATAATTTAATTGATTGAAGACCGCCGCACCAAACCCATCAAAAATGTAAAACAAATGAAATATACAATACCAGAGCAAATGAGTAAATAAATACAACATGCAAGGAAAAGAAATTCTTTTTTCTTTTTTTTAAGATAAAGAGAGAAAGAAGAGGAAACTGTACAGGAGGAACATACTTCATAAAAACAACATAGCAGGCAGAACTGACCGTCATCATTTTTTGCAAATGAATTATATTTGGTTTCCTCCAACAACAATGCAGTGCACATCACTCTTCCACCTCAAGTTTAACAAATGTACGACATAAACAAAGATCAACCTGCCACTGTGCTCTGTCAAAACTCTGTTCCTTTTCTTCAGACTGGCCCACCAAAACAATGAAATCTCGAAACAGTGCAACCTTCAAAATATTTACAATCTAAGTGTAAATGGATCAGTCAGCACCCTCTGCTGACCAGCTATGAAACAAACTGACATAAACCGCAGTCCACTAAGTTGGCATTCTTTCATTTCAAACGGCAAAGATGAAACTTTCATCTTCAAAGAGATATAGAGCTACTAATTAAGAGTCTGATCAAATATCATTTCCTGCGACAATGAGAATACATACGTTCCATTAATTTATAGACATAGATGACATACATGTCGGCAAGAACCTAGTGATATAATTAATTCCTAAGAGAACTAACATCTCACATTTTTGTAAACACTAAATTAGCTCTGCATTCATTTAGTCACAAACTAAATATATCATAATACTACACAAGACTCAACCCCCGTCCCCTTATATTAAATCTACTTCTCACATAAAAAGACTCCTGTTATTAGAACAGTCAATAGAGGCTCCAATTGCACTAGCCAGACTCTCCATTATATGATAAATTAACAACTGAATAAAACATTCATATGAAGTACTGCACTACAAATAAAAAATTTTCAAGAGGCAAACCTGATCACAAATAGGGCAGGTATCACTTCTTTCATTCCATTCCAAAATGCAAGAGAGGTGGAAATGATGATCACATTTAGTGATAAGTTTTGGATTCTCTGTATCATATTCTGCAAGTGGACATACCCAGATCTTGAAACATCAGTTATGAGGTGCTAAAGATGAAATCACTGGTATTAAACATATTTAACTCCTATTCACCAACAAATATTATAGTCATACAACAGATAACAGAGTTAATTGCCTGAAATATTGTTAAAACTGCACCTTCCAGACAAATGGGACATGTGTCCTCCTCTTCTGCCGCTGTAGATTCATTTAATTTCGTAACTTCTGACTTCCTTGGAGAGACAAGCAAAGAGCTAGCTTGAGTTTTGCAATCAGATTCCTCAAGATCTTCACATGTAGCTAATGTTTCAAAACTACCACCACTTATAGTTTCTCTAACAGATTCTGAATCTGTTGATGGTGGACATCCAAAAACAACATCATATGGTAAAGGAGTAGGAGGGGGCCGGAAAGTGTCAGGTGTTGAGGCTTCCAAATGCAAATTAATCAGGAGTCCATCTGTGAATGTAGAGGCTGTGCCACTGCGAGATGTTAAGGCCCCCGGCTCTTCCAAAGCTGGCGGACACTGCAAAAAGAATTCCATAAGTTCAAGAATGATTCGACTAAAATGAATATCCAAATGGGCAACTTTTCATGGATCAAATCCATAAAGAGATTTCCACCTAAACCTAATGTAACATTAGTTGCCATAAAGGACATGATGTACCATATCACATGTCTTGGTAACTTCTTCTATTATTGTTTTCCCCACTGGACACAGGCCGCACATCCTAAATGCGTTCCCAAAAAACTCTTAGACATTAAGACAAGAACAAACCCATATATTCTCATCTCAACTCCTCGTGCTAGTTACAAATCAATGTTGTCAAATACTCAACTGACGAGACTCTGTTCGCAACGTGTACTTCACCAATCCACTGTTTCAAAGCATAAATTCCATCGAAAACCATTCTCAAAACAAATCCTAGCAAATCATATCACATTAATCGTTGAACTAAACACATCTCAAATGCAAGATGAGCAGAACTATTAAATACAAACATCATCACTATGAATAGCTGCTCAATTAAGAAAATAATGGTACGATAAAAATGGTTGCAAGAGGCATGGACTGAACTTGGAGATTGTTACTAACATAATAGTATACAGGTGTTCCATGAAGATGAGGTTTCCTGGAAGAACAACAACAGCCTCCCATTCCCTGCAGTTATTTCTGTTATCCTCCCAATACCAGTAGCTGTTGGTGCATTATTTCCTGTTATCATACGTCAAGAAAAGTCAAATACTACAAGTCAGAAAAAATAAAAGGTCCTTCAAGCAGGATGAACAAGCTATTGGTCCAAACAACGTATTTTTAAGTCCTCAGCTAATTCAGAACAAAATTTTCACACAAGCTAAAAAATACCCAGATACCTTAAACAGCCCGTTTAATTTACAATTCCAACAACACTTTGAACAAGTAAAAATCAAGTCCAATTACAAAGCAAAACAGTAAAGACTAAGCAAAATCGAAACAAGAAAACAGAACCGAATTAATCGAAACAACAGAATAGGACAGAGTTGAGATACGGCTTACCAAATTTACGTCAAAAAAAAAAAAAAAAACCAGAATTGAAATGAAAATTCACAAGTGGCTTAAACCAATACTATCAAACCAATTTCAATTCCAAACCTGAAGCAAACAATAAAAATAAACAAATAGAAACCTAAACCCTAGTCAGAAAAAAGAGAGGAGAGATGATTACAAGTAATGATTGACAATTAAGTGAAAAAATACGATGGAAGTTAAAATGGAAACATCAGAGGTCGTAAACCCTTACCTGTTAGAAGACGGAAAGAGAGAGAGAGAGAGAAGATGGGGGTGAAAAGAAGGTAACAGAGTGAGAGATGTTTGAGTATCTTTTATATCTTTTGTGTTGTCGTTTTATACTTTCTTCCACATTATTATGCGCTCCACTCGGTGCCACTCTCTTGCCTTTTTTTTTCTGCTTCCCTGAAATGTGAAATCCCTTTACTATAATGGATCCATTTCCAATCCAAGACGCCTACGGTTATTAACTGTTATTCTCTTTGTTATAATAACAGTATTACGTCGTCGTTTCTTCCTGATACATATGAATGCGTTACAACTTATACGTAATAATTAAAGGGCGGGACCATTTACCACCACAATAATGGCCGAAGAGAATATTGGTAGTGTTTTTATTTAATTAGTCAACAATAAATATCTACATCCACCATTTAATATGTGATTAGAATGAAACAACTACACCATTCCTCTTTTAATCCACTCATATCTTGTTTAATTATTTCATTAAAATATTTACCTATGCCCATCATGCCTATTCTGATCAAACCAAATAATTTTAATCATAACATAGGAATAGAGAAAATATCATAATACTTTATTATATATAAATTATAGTAATAATTAAACACTTAATCCAAATTTAAAAAATAAATTTAAATTGATTACAATAATAAAAATTTAAAAACAAAACAAGTATCCGATTTTATTTTATGATGATGTGATTACATTCAAGCGTTTTAATTGTCTTTACATATTTCAACGGTTTCCAAATGCAGCGTCCCTTCAATCTCCATGATTAATATCATACCCGCCGAGTGTCATAAAACACGACCCATCTCTTCTCGCATTGCCCAATGGACGACACTTCCCCAGGTTATAATTTTTTTTTAAGAGTGATTTTTAGACCTTTTCTTGGTCTATAACTCAGTAGGTTGTGCATGGAGGTGGCCTCCAGGTTGACAGTGACCGGAGACAAGCTGAAGGCACACTCCTGACTGCTTGTGATGGTGGAGGGGACGAGCTTCTAGTGGCCGAAAGTGTCGGCTGTGGGTGTTTGGTCTCCTCCTTCTTCAGCTTCGAATGGCAACAGCTCCAAGAACTCCAATGGTGGTGTGATTGGCGGTTTGGTGTTGTATGCAGCGGGTAAATTGTTTTTATCCCTAAAATAAAACAAAATTCAAGATGCATTGAACCTTAACTTGTCTAAAGCCTTCATGTAGATCATTCCATGACGGGACCTTAATTTCATTCTGCAGCGGCGAATTTATTCAACAACTATTCCTGGAGATTTTACTCAAATCTCTGCAAATATCAATGGACTTTAATCCTTTAAATGTATACATGATAGTACATCCACATTAAGAACAATGATGTGTGTGATTACACATGCATATCTCATTCCTTGTTTAGATTCTTACAGGGAAAAGAACACTAATTTCAACCACCATTTTTCTATTCTTCTTTCGTAGCCAAAAATTAGCAAATAAAACATCTAAGACAAGCAATTTGAACTTACTGATGAATTATTAGCATTTCAAGATATGGAGTGGTTAAGCAAAGATTCTGCTACCTCTGCAACCAAAAAAGTATTATGTTTCATTACAAATAAATTAAATGATTACTAAACAATACTAGAAAACAGATAATACTAGAATCCTCCCAGGATTTTATATACAGAAGAATGTGTCCCAAATCATCCTGTAATCCTTGAATTTGGACAAACCTGAATCAGGACTAGCTGCAGGCCTTCTACTGCCAATTGAGGTTTAGGATGAATTCAACATCATTTCCAGAACACTTCCGACAACTGCTTTCTAGAGTAAAAAAACCATATCAGAAACTGTGCTGGGTGGAAGGCTACTCATTTAATTTGTTAAAATCATATCACTATTGTTTTTATTCTTATTTTTTCTTGTAAATAGTTTCAAATATATGTTTACGTCTATTACAAAATTAATGATGTTGATTTATGATGAATTTACTTTTTGCATTTATACTGAATTTGCATGCATTTTGTATACAATAATATGAATACAATATATGAAAAATTGATTACCAAGTGAGAATTAAAAAAATATGACATCACACTATTGAACACACCATTCTAAAGAATCAAATAATGTTTTGTAAATAAACTCAAAATATCATTATGTTCTATGTATGAAAATCTCAATGTAAACGTAACTTAATATATCAACAACGTACTATAATATAAAAAATCTATAAGAAATTACTTTAACAAATGAAAAAGAGAAGAAGATAATAAAAATTACATTAAACGACTATATTATTTAAGATTAATATTTCTTACAAACGTGAAAAAACTACGTATCAATATCATCATTAAAACCATAATAAAACTCTTCGTCCTCTTTCATCTTTTTCTCACAAACTCTCAATTCCTTTTCAGTTTAGACAAACAAACTATCTAGTCTATTAAAATCTTTAAGCATTAAAATGACAGAATCTATTATACCCATCAACCAACAAGTAACATCATTCAAAATATACTTAATAACAATCAATGTATCCAAATTCCAGCAAATAACTCGTAACATCTCTCTTAATTAATTCATTCTATCACTAATTACAAAATTAATAAAACAAATAAATAACAATCAAATTCTATAAAATATACAAATATTACAAAAATAAGAAATCCTTATTTTTATATAGAAATAACTATAAAGTATACAGTCTCACAATAACTCATAAAGGATAACAAATTTAAAATCAAAACAAAATAAAAATTTATAAAATAAAAAACTTAATTACCAAGACTGAAAGCAATCACATCTAAATCCAAATACGAACATTTAATACAACCAAAAAAAAAAAAATCATAAAGTATTTATTAAATTCAGTGAATAAACATGCCCGCACAATGGGCGGACCTTCCATCTAGTTTTAATATAATATGATAGGCAGTTGGGATTATCCACGCCCATCGTCCACGTGTTATTTTATTTCATTTTATTCATTGCCTTTAAGCGTTTTAACGGTCTTTTACTACCTGTTTTGTCATCCTATCTTATGCTTTCCAAATCCCGTGCTCCATTACTTTCTACCGTTCATTTCAAACGCCCGTTATCATGCCCGCCAATTGTCCCAAAACACGACCCGTCTCTCCTCCCGCTGCCGATTCTCGAGGATAATCCTCTCCCGCAACATGATTTTTGTTCCCATGTTCTCAAAGTCTCAGCAAAACTCGGGTTTCTTCAGAAAGGAAAACAAGTGCATGCTTGCATCTTAAAGCTAGGATTATACAATAAACTGTCTTTGCAAAATCAATTATTACACGTCTACGCCAAATGCGGTGAGTTTGACAATGCAGAGAAGTTGTTTGACGAAATGCATGTGAGGAATGTTGTGACATGGAATACAGTTATTTGTGGGGCTGTTTATTTTAGTTGCGACTTCAAATCAAGTTCGCACCTGGGTTTTCTTTACTTCAAGAGAATGTTGCTAGACAATGTTGGTTCAGACCATATAACGTTTAATGGTTTGCTTCGTGCGTGTGTTGAGTTATATGATATTGAATTGGGTAGGCAGCTGCATTGTTGCACAGTGAAACTGGGTTATGATTTGATTTGTTTTGTAAGTAGTGCTCTTGTTGATTTGTATGGGAAATGTGGTTTGGTTGAAGATGCAAGACGGGCTTTTAATCAGGTTCCGTGCCGAGATATGCTGCTTTGGAATGTAATGGTGTCTATCTATGCCTTGAATTTTTTGGCAGATAAGGCTTTCGGGGTATTTATTTTGATGCGGTTGGAAGGCGTGAAGGGTGATGATTTTACATTTACTAGTTTGCTCAATTCATGTGGGACATCAGGATCTGCTGAATTGGGGAAGCAAATTCATGCACTTATTACTAAGCAGTTTTTTTATTTAGATGTTTTTGTCGCAAGTGCACTTGTTGATATGTATTCTAAGAATGGAAATATTGCTGATGCTCGCAGGGTCTTTGATGGGATGGCTACTAAAGATGTTGTATCATGGAATAGTATGGTTGTAGGTTATGGAAAGTATGGAGATGGAAGTGAGGCTGTGAGACTTCTCACAGATATGCTTCAAAGAAATTTTAACCCAGATGAACTGACCCTTGCTAGCATTCTTAGCTCATGTGGCAATTTATCCATCATTTATGAGACCATGCAAGTCCATGCTTATGTGATAAAAAATGGGTTTCAAACTTTCCTATCTGTTGGAAATGCTTTGATAAAAGCATACTCCAAGTGTGGTAGCATTGTTAGTGCATTTCAATGTTTCAGTTCAGTTATAGAGCCTGATCTTGTTTCCTGGACTTCTATTATTGATGCATATGCATTCCATGGCTTTCCAGAAGAAAGTATTGAGATATTTGAGGAGATGTTATCTCATGGTGTAAGGCCAGATCAAATCTCTTTTCTTGGCATTCTTGCTGCCTGTAGCCATGGTGGACTAGTCAGTGAGGGGCTCCATTACTTCAATTTAATGTCCAACTGCTACCAAATTGTGCCAGGTTCAGAGCATTATGCTTGTCTCATTGACCTTCTTGGTCGAGCTGGTCTTTTGCAAGAAGCTTTCAATGTATTGGCATCAATGCCAGCTGAACCTACATCTGATGCTTTTGGAGCATTTATAGGGGCATGTAACGTTCATGGGTATCTGGGATTAGCAGAACAGGCGGCAGAGAAGCTGTTGGAATTGGAGCCTGCCAAGCCTGTAAATTATACTCTTGTGTCTAATATGTATGCTTCTCAGGGTCATTGGTTTGATGTGGCGAGAGTACGCAAAATGATGAGGAACAATTGTAACTATAAAGTTCCCGGTTGTAGCTGGATGGAGATTGCTGGTAACATTCACATCTTTGTGTCAAGTGATAAATCCCATCCACGAGCTGTGGACGTGTGTGCTATGTTAAGAATGTTGTGTGGTCTTGTTGAAGAGAATAATGTTTCCAGTGCCTACAGTATGTTTTACAGTAACCTTGATTAGTTGGTGCTTACCTTTCACAGCTGACCTGGTTATTTTACTTTGAAGATGACTTCTATTGATTATTTCATTTGGCAAGTTTGTAGATACCAGTTTGGGAATCGGAGATGTAAGTTTAAAATAATGCATGCAATTTCAATATATAATGCCAGATTTCCTATAGGAAGTAACCACCAAATGAGAGATGCTTTGTGAATCTTCCTCTTGAATCTTATCTTGCCTATTTTTCAGGCATTAGTAACGAGGAGGGGCAAATTTCAGGTTTTCGTTCTGCTTCGTTGTTTGCATATTGGAATCTCTTAGGAATTGAAACTAGTGAAAAATTCGAAGAGGCCATCTAATTGGAGTTCCAGCTCAGCTCATTCTTGAGTTAATTGTCCAAGTCAGTCCGTTCAGTCTCACTTCCATCTTATTGGACCCACTTTTTGTCATAGTAATCATATATGATATTTGAAAGCTTGGCATAGACAAACTGGATTTCATTTTGATTGGGCCTAATTGTGCTGGACCAGGTGAACTCAATATCGACTCATCTGTCATTTTTCAGCAGCTAGACTAGTCAAACCTCAACCTTGTTGAGTTTATCTTTGAAGCTTTCTGCTGATTTTGCGGAACTCATTCAGGTCTAATGTCATCTACACTCGAATCAACTGAAATATGCTAGTGAGGAGAACATCCGAATTCATTTTTGTCCAATTCCATGATATAATTCATATCATCTATTCCAGAAATACCTTTCCTGTCCTTTCTATATTTCATTGGTTCTTACTCTATGTTATACAAAGACAGTGAGAAGCTTATGGCAAGCCATTTCACCAACACGAAATTGGATTGGATTGGATTGATGTCTGTATTATATCTAAAAATCACATCAGTATCAGCTTAAATTGATTCTAATACTTACCCATCTCTTGTCTCTTCTCCAAACAAGTGTTGATGGAAGTTTTCCCTTCAAATTCTGGCAATCTTCAACTAACTGCAATATGTTTGTCATTTTCATTTATACTTTCCTCTCCAATTGTAGTACACTATTAGTTGATTTGAATTATGATAATGTCCACCCTAACCACATAGCATAGTTGATTGACTTCTAATTAAAGGGTTAAGGTTGGGTTCCTTCCTCGTCCTCCTAAAATTAATCCTTCAGGTAGATTAGGTCATATTATACAAATTAATTTAGCTTATCATGATGTCTTCTAAATGTGTGGCAGCCGGGAAGAGGAGGAATTCCCATCAACTACCTGCTCTGTTCTGAAGTAGTAGTAGTTTGTAAGAATTGCAGCCCAACCAACCAATCGTTTTCATTTCATATTTTGGTGGGAAACTGAGAACTCTGATATCGACGCAGTAAAAAGCAAACTACAACCAACGGGTGGGGGCGGTGACATGGACCATTGACGCGTGTTGGTAACGGTGAAATTGCAAATTGCAGAAAGTTTTTGTCTTTAGTTTTAAATGGGGACAATTTTAAATAGTACTCTTGTGTTTTGACATAATCTCAAGTAAAAAGCAAGTTTATCATTTTTATCAATAAGACCCCTGAGGTTTGCTTTTTTTAATCAAGTTCTAATTTTAACCCTTAAAATATAGATTTACCCCTACTAAAATTTTTTTTTCTTAATTTTAAAAAATTTTAAAGTAGAAATTTTAATACATATTGCCCCTAC